>JAITYT010000256.1:1539802-1553994 GCA_025433975.1 Liostenogaster flavolineata | reverse complement strand
CCAGTCTACCACAGACTGGGCGATATATACTATGTTATAAGCGTATATCAGCATCATGTGTGCTCCCACGCAAACGCTCGCAGTGCTCGCCCATGAGCCGGAGTGCAAGTTCCAACATATTATATATAAATCATTTATAATAATAAATTTTATTTTATATATTTGATATTATTATAAATAAATATAAATTCAATATTATAATTTTTTTATAATAATAAATTATAAAAAATAAATCGACGGGACGTTGGTTCTCGTGGCTCGCGGATTAAAATTCGCGAGACTCTAGAAATTAAAATGCGACACTTCGCGACTCGGAAGAAGTTGGAACTTTTCTCGCGCTCTCCCTATCGACCGCGACAAAGTTTCAATCCGACCGAGCTCCGGCGTTCGCAGGACCAATTGCCGTCTAATTCGAATATTTATGAAAATCGAGTCGGACCTCCGTTGGAATTATTCACCGTTGACATATACTCATCTAAATATGCTGCGCGTCAAGCACGGACGAACGTCGCTGCGAAATTTCTCCTACTTTCTCGCTCGAAAGCTCGATAAGTCCGAGCGGTGCGTGTTTCCATCGAGTACCATTCCGAATCTGCGCAAACGTCGTTCATCGAAACGCATTTTCGTTAAACGAGGGCGTAATTCATCGCGTTTTAACCCTTTTAAGACGACCAGACGGAGATTCTTCGAATGTTTTCCATGAAAATAATTCGCGAATATAAAATAAACATTGCAAATGTAAAAAAAAAACAAATGTAAGTATTATAATATATTGGTTTGTCCGGAAAATTCGTGCCAGTTTTAAATAAAAAAATTGATTATATAATATATATCGGTATTTATTATATATATATATATATATAATAAAATATTTTATTAAAAAATATAATATGAATAACAAAATAATAAATAAATAAGAAAATCGAAAATCGGCACGAAATTTTCAGACAACACGATACTTTCCTACTTTCAAAACCATTCTACGGTCGCGCGAATCGTGCTTCGAAGAATCTTTCGTGACATATCCAACGTACCATATAACTATTTATTCGCTAAATCTTTTCCCGATCGCGAGATAAAACTTTGCAAAAGGAAGATGGACATTTTCTCTATCGCGTGTCCGTAGAAGACGATGGTAAGCTAAGTAAACGTTCGAAGGTTCTTTTCAGTGGTAAATTCGAATGGAGATTCGCCTAACGAAGAAATCTTGCGGTATGGAGTCGCTTTGACGTCGCGAACGATGGAAATTTGCGCGATTAAACGCCGAACAACGGATGCGAGAGTCGTGCGTCTCTCGGAAGATCGCGTCTCCAGGCAACGGCATACGGATGCTCGTCATTTTCCTTTTAGTTTTCTGTTTACCGTGGTATCGATTCGACCTTCTTGCTGGAAGCTTTTTTCGCCATTTTAACTCGATGCGCGAGCATGCACTTTCGTTTATCTCGATAAATCATGGTAAACATTTCGCTCGGTGAACCAATCGTTTAATCTATTTCGTGTCCTCGATGCGGCGTAGAGACTGCGCGCTATTTATCCTCCGTACGCGGCGACACTCTTAACACATTAAGGACCGCAAAGAAATCCGTAACATACGCCTGGGACCGCGCGCGTTTGGGCAAACTTCTACGTTCTAAAATCATCGTAACTTTGCTATTTATAAAGCAATTTTTGCGAAACTTGCAGGAATTGTATAATAGGAAAATTATGTTTTTTAATAATTATAACAACTTCTTTACTTAACCAGTTAAGCGTAGAATTTAGTTTTAAAAACTCCTCACGGTGTGCGGAATTAAAAGCGAGCATTGTCTGTTAGCATTTATTTTTTATTATTTGTTATCTATTAAAAGCAAGAATTTTATATTATTCGCGACGAGTATATACGTCGAACGCACCGTAATAGAGATTTGGTTTGACGCGTATACGCGTAATTCGTACGAATTTTTTAGAAATTGTAAAATATGATGCACTTTAGGTATCGTTAAAAAAATTGTCTTGTAACAATTATTGTAAAAGTTCGTTTAAAAATAAACTTCACCCAAGTTTTTAGTTCTTTTTTAAAGTTCGATATCGCGTGAAACATTTTTCTCTGTGACACAAAGCGGATACGATGTATCTAAGTAGGTGACATCCAAAGACAGCGTGTAGAAAACACGAGTTATTTCGTGATCCATCCGTAACAGACGTGCGACACGAGAAAACTCGCGAGCGGTCCTTAACGCGTTAACTTTCGAGTATTCGAAGTTTCTCGGCGACTTGGAGCCCGAGACGAATCGTTTCGATCGCTTTCACGGTCGTTCGTTCCATCTAACGATGCGAAGGGGAAGACAAGTTGGTTTCCGTCGGTTCCTGCATGATAAATCTGTGCGTGCGACAAAGGTCCCTCGATTTCGTCAAAGGAAGGAATGAAATAAAGGAAGGAAAACTCGAGGCTTTACGGGATGCATTCATCGATGTATTTCCAGCGAACTTGCGATACGTATTCGCGCGAGTAAACGAACGGGTATGCCCATGTGGCCGAACTAATGGAAAGTACCGGTTGTAATCAGGAAAGGTCAGAACGTTGGGTAATTTCTACAAATATTTGGATTCGTTCGAAAACGATCGTTTCGCGGACGAGATGAACGTAAAGACGACTTTGGGTGGCCTCGAATCGAAAGTTTACTCATTTTTGGATGCAAGAACGTCGGTGAGCTACGGTAAATATTTAATTTTTCAGAAATTAATCACGGTATTGTTCGAAAGCCAAACAGCCTTCGAAGCGCCAGTCTAAGTATTTTCTAAACGTTTGGAAGTGACGTCGCTTTTTAAATTCGTCCTACGGATAAGACGAAGAAGTGGAACGATTCCTCTTTAAAAAATAATCTGATCACGAGCTATCCTAGAATGGAATTATAACCTCGAACATTTTCCCGCTTTTCGTAATTATCTCCGTACGAATTAAACGCATTGACTTCGCCCTCTTGAATGGCGTACGTCCAAGTACATCTTCCTCGTCGAATTTATTATTACGTTCTCACGAGAGTTCGTTTCATCGTACGTAGGTCTACGGTCGGTGGCCGAAGTAATCGCAGCAGCGAGAGAATCGTTCGCCCTTGCTGCGATTGACGTCGCCAGTCATCAATGCATACGGTCTATCCTTTGTTATGTTTAGTCTACGTTCTGCTGTCCTAGCGCTTATTCCAACGTTGTTCGAGCGCTTGGCAGTCTTCGTCTTGGCATCATGCAGTAAGCACGGATTCTTCTATTCTTTTATATGAACCCTTTGCACTCGAGAGGCGCCTCTCGGGCGGCACTGCATTTTAGATGGTAATCTTTTCTTCGGAATGTAAATCAGCCTAATTAATCTCTATATTCTCTATAAACTAGTGAAAAAGCAGAAAAACGAGAAGTCACTTAAACACGTAATTTATAAAAATTTTAGTAGACCAGTTGAAAGGAGATTTTCGTGTGATTCTCATACGCTCGAAAAGGGATTGTAAGATTTTTTCCTATCGAAAAAAAACCAGGCGGAAGACGCGAAACAGTTTACTACTGCGATACGTGTCCGGATAAACGAAGGATGCACTTTGGCGAATGTTTCACGAGTTATCGCAAGAAACAAAAATACAAAACTCTATTTGTAAACGTGTAAATATAGATAACGTATTAAAATATAACGTTTTTATGAGTTAATTACACGTATTCGTCGCAAATTCGTAAAATCTCGAGTTGCTGTCTCGTCCGATTGAAAAAGTCGTCGAGCGCAAAGGATTAAACCTACGTTTATCATTTCAACGGTGCACTTTACTCTTTTCCAAAAAAAAAAGAACCCAACAGTCCTTCCTTCAATCGCGGATCAGCGTAAAAAGGATAAAATGATATGACAGAAGTTCAGCGAAAATAAAAGAGGCGACGAACCGTGTCATTAATTGGATTTGGCGCACGAGTTCGTCATTCGTGCGTTCAAGATCAAGGGAAATATGAAAGCTCCGTTTGCCGGTACCGCGGTGAAAATGTTTGGCGCGCCCTCCCTCCCCCTTCTACTTTCTTCTCCTCTGTTCTCCGGACGACGAGGGGTGGGGGGAGGAGAGGAGATGGCAAAAGGCAGTGCCATTCGAACGGGAGCGTGACAAACCTACGTGAAAGAAACCGGCGCGATCCCTCGTGCGTAAGGGGCCACGTCGACGTTCTTTCGAACGGAACGAATCGCACGCAGGGGGACACTCTTTCCTCCTCGCCACGGGATTCGGGATTAAACGACATTATTCGATCCCTACCGACTTTCGCCTCGTAAATACGTAATTCGAGCGCGTACGAAATCTTGTCGGTCCCACAGGTGGTGGCGGTGTCTGATGCCGTTGCTCCAAGCAACCTTTTTCGGATTAACGCCGACAGCTTTTGTCGAATTCCCTGATTCGGACGAGTTATCTCGTCCTGAGAAGACGCGCAAAAATTGACAGTCAATTTTTTTTTCTTCTTCGATCCGAGCGAGATATCCCTTTACGAAGGTTCGCGGTTTTTGCGGTGCTTCTTGCTTCAATGTGTATCGCAAAAATAGACTTTTAGCTTATATTTTCGTTTTTTTTAAATTTATTTATTATTCATATTATGCTTTTTATCATATGTTTTCTTGTATATATATATATATAAAATAAATAATCATATGTATTGTGTAATTCAATTTTTTTCTTCAAAATCGGCACGAACTTTCCGAACAACCCAATAATACGTTACTGTGTTTTAAAGTTAGAGTTAATTTTATTGTTATTCTAACATTATCACCCGTTTTTATTGCGAATAATCGTTTTTGTGACTTTATTTATCGTGAAATTCTTAACTTAATTTTTATGCGGAATCGCGTGAACATTTTTAAAAATAGATATAATAGAAAAGATCTTCGAATAAATAATTTTGTAAAACACTTAAATGAATATATTTTGTTTAATATCTACCTGTAGGTAATTAAAAATGTGATAAAATAATATGACAGTTTTTGGTCATATTCGTTGAAGAATATCCGTCAGTGAAGGGGTTAACCGAATTTTAGATCCCTACAACGTCGCTCGAATGATCGCCACGCTGATAATTTTAGCCGAACTTCGAACGAGTTGTCTCGATTTCTAATACATATTTTTGTTTTAACGAGTATTTTAACGTTTCTATGTGAGGTGAAAGATCGAATTTTACGCATCGTCTTTTTTCTTATATTTTTGTCGGTCCTCCCTTCTCGTCTTTCCTCTCTCTCTCCTTTGCTCGTTAATTTATTTTCGAGACCAAAACCTCCCCCGACTGTTTACGAATGTAATGGTAGCAAATATTATAAACGAAATTAATGAATACACGACGAATAAAATAAACAAGAACATTTACCAAAGCGGTCAGCCCGGAACAATTGGATCGATGTAACAGCAAGAGAGAAATGAAAGCTTTTATCGATGTAATAATCGTCGTGAAAACGTTTCAATTTCCCCACTCGCGCAACGTGACGAAAATATGATTCCTTCGCGACTGTTACGAAGGTTCACCGATATTCCTAATAAAATGCAAAAATCGTTATTTCATACGAAAATAAAATTAATTCTTCAAAAGCAATCGTTCGTACGTAATTTTACGAAGATGTAGCGAAAACACAGTTTTCAATGAAATAGGTGTAGCTACTTATGCCGTCGACGATAATAAATATTTCTCGTAACATTTCGAAGTAGAAAAATTAATCGTTAAAATGCAGTCACCACGTGCCATTTTTTATTTACACAAATGCTTTTCGATAACGAAAATAAAATAGAACGATATGAATTTTCATAAGAGCGTTAAAAAACTACTTTATGTTTCGCAAAAGTGCAATTGAAATTTATGGACTATAGTAAAGAACTTGTGGTGAGTGTACTCTATCGGAAGTAATACGTAGAAATTGTTTTCGATGATTAAAAAATGGCTACTTACAGCAACGAAGTCGTCCTTAACCCGTGTCCACTTGCACTTCACTGCACTTCGCTTTGTTGCGACGCTGTTTAGGATCGATAAAAATAAAAAAAATTGAAAGTCGTAGTTCGACGAATTGTTATTGTTGTCATTCTGACGGTAAACAATTACAAAGACTCTCACGAAAACTCATCTCGTTTTGTTTTATTTTTGTTGTTAAGAAACACTTGTATGAACAAAAAATGGCATCTGATAATTAAATGTTCACGTTTAAAGTTTCTACTTCAAAATGACAGAAAATATTTATTTTTCTCGACAACGTACGTGTTTACAGTAACTCGAAGGAAAACTCTCATACATTTTCATTGCGTTTAAGCGGTTAATGCAGTATCACGCACCAGTACGCACAATTCGAGCTCTGCTTAACTTAACTCGATCTATCCTTGTTTCGTGCTAAATCTACAAATTTATCTTTTATCACTGAGCGTACCGGCATTTTCGTATACCTAATCGAACATTAAGCGGTCAAACGATCTCTCACGAAACAGACGTTGATTAAAAAAAAACAATGACGTTAATTTACCGAAGGAAATAATGAATTGGGTCGTCCGGAAAGTTCGTGCCGATTTTCGTTTTTTTTTAAATTTATTTATTATTTTATTCATATACTATGATAATAAAGTAGTCAAACATATATTTCTATTTTAATAAGCAATATAAGGAATTAAAGTTGATTTCGAACAGGGTCATTTGACCCCGCTTGGTGCGTTTAGTGTTAAAATAGGGCACCATCTTGGCTTCGCGGAAAACAAGACGCAGTCTGGTAGTCGTATGACTATGTTACTCGCTCGATTCGATCGTATCGACTCGCTCACCAACAAATATAGAAGCTCGGTCCCTCAAAGCGGGTCTCCGCGTAACACGAAACGATATTAACTTCTACCCTTGAAACAAGCAGGATGCTTCGAAGAGGTCCTAAACGCTCGAATCCTAGCAACGCGTACTTCCACTCCCTTGGACACGCAGAGGCTTAAAGCTTTTAAGCTCCACCATTTCGATCTAAATCCGAAGGTACATACTTTCCGCTGTACCTTGCTCGATCCGATTGACACGTTAAGTTCCGAACCAGCAAGATAATTGCCGTTCCAATCGCAATCAGCTTTTCGTATTCGGTCGGTTAAGTAAGTCGGATACTCGGGAGGCTCTTGCCAAGTGTCGCGCTTTCGTCATCGAATCTCAACTTTGGAATCGATATTCTCGCTCTAGCTCCTGTCGCGATAGCCGCTTGGACCCGTGAAGCTGCTTGCGATGTAAAACGTAACCTCGCAGTACGATGATAACTTAACGTTAAGAAATCTGCATATCTTGACCCCTTGGTTGGGCTAAGTGGTGGGTTAGAAAAGCTAAAAAAAGGTAAACAAATGTTTCTTTTAATTTTAACAAAATAAGTTCGCCGTTGTGTCTTTAGAAGCTCCCCACCAGCTGAAAGATAAGGGAAAATAGGTGCCAAACTAACGGGTTAAAGTACAAATGGATCGCGTTGACGTCTTTTCGTTTCGAATACTCCAAGTTATTCGGATATCTTAGATAATCTAGACATCAGTGTCTGGATTATGGAACAGGAGAGTCACGAATGCGGCCTTTTCGTCTCGAGTAGTTCGTGTTTTCTGTCTTTTCTCATCTAGACCACAGCGGCTTTAGGTTCAGTCGAGAGCGAGAATTCGGCGAGTGAACATCGTCACTTTTAAATTCAACCGTTTTACTGCATTTAATAAACGTTACTCTGTTGCAATAATATTAGAGGCTGGTACTAACCCGACACTTAATAACTGTAAAACAATAATAATAACAATAATGATAAAAGCGATTAAAATAATAACAACGAAGTAGAAATCAATATATGTACGTGAAGTACTCGAGCTCAACTACGAATCGATACAGAATTATAAATTACCAAATCGCGAGAGCACGTATTTGCATAACGAGTCCTGACGGTCTAGAAAGTTCGACAGCGCGTCATTCGACAGACGTCAAAGCAAACTATTAACCTGTTAATCGAGCAGGAAGTTTAACTAAACGAAACAGTATATATCTCATAGTCTTTTAATTTATTTTAAGCGCAAATAAAAACAAAATTATTAATATGAAATTACGCCCTCCGGGCGTGACGGATTTACACGTCCTAGTGAAAAAGGGAATTCCCCAATTAACAGGTTAACATACATCGCGCTTCTTCCGTTGCTTTCTTCCAGAAACTTTCGAACTGACAAAGCGTTCGTTCGTTATCACATTTCGTTTATCAGAAGAAACCAAACGCTTACATTTCAACGCCGACTCACTACCGAAAGATCAGCAAGAACCGAAAGAGGCGTTTGGCGAAGGCGCGAACTCGCGTCGAGGACAGTTTCTCGCCTTATAACTCACGCCTCGAGGACCGACTCGACTTCGCGTCCAAAGAGAGAAAGAGAAAGCGGAGAGGAGAGGAAAGGAAGGAATTATAGGCGGCGCAACGCCCATTACTTAGGGCCACGATCCAGTCGACTGCATTATGGTCGAGTTTCGTACCTTGAGTAATTGACTGAGCGAGTAACGTCGGCTGCGGAGAGGGGAGGGAAGGGTAGGAGGAGGGGGAAATCAGTGACAGAGCAGACACAGAGAAGAGGGAGTGGCGAAGGTAGTGGCGGCGACAAAGAGGAGGAAACTCCGGAGACGACGCTGTATTTCTCACGTTATTCGCCGAATTACGAGCACTTCGGTACGCATTGTTCGGTTTAAAATCGGTCGCGCCGACTACGAGAGACGTCCGATATATATCGGAGTGGAGCAAGTGCCAACTATAGTAGCGGTAAAGCGTTCCACCGTCCCGGATGAGTCTCGTCGTTCACCGACGTTACGATGCTTCCTGATTTACGATCGTCCTAGATTAGACGTACGCGCGGTTGCAAGAGACTCGGTTAATTGGTATTACGATTAATGTACAGGCGTACCGAGATGCTAGGCTGCGTGCTATCTCTCCTTTTCTTCCTTGTCCTACCCCTCTCGCTCTCGCTCTGTCTTTCTCTGGCTCTGAGTGACTGTCTGTCGCTCGATCCTTTTCTTTCTTATCCCAGCTCTCTCTATCTCTCTCTCTCTGACTGTGGGACTTAATCCCAGAGACATTAAGGATCCAATAGCGTCGCGTTGGCGCTATCACGTCGCGCGTCGTTCAATCTCTGATGGATCGCCTAAATTCGCATTTACTGGGAGTTTATTTCGAAATTTCTTCGAACGCAACTTTCGATAGTGGATTTAGGAAAATCTGTCGACTCGCGTTATTCCTAAATTGCGGAACTTCCGCGAATTCTTTCTTCGACTTTGGTTACGAAGATTTAACCAGTGAAGCGTGTTCGACGACCATATCTGTCATGCGTAAAATTTTGTTAGAATTTCATATTTAAATTGTACTTTTAGCGAAAACTGAATTATATTCGTAAGCTTTGATATGTTTAAAATGTTTCGAGGTCAAGACGAAATGAAACGAACAAATACAAATTATAAATAATTCGAGTTGGATTCCCGAGAGCTAACTCGTAATCTCGATCTTCATCTTGATGTATCAAAACCAAAAAAACCAAAGTATATTAGATTCTCTATCCGCGGTGATTTTTTTTTCTATTTTTTTCCAAGTTTTCCGTTCATTACGTATAAATACACGTTCGTGTTAAGCGACTGTGTAAATATTACTATTAAAACTGTTCATTTTCTAAAATAAAGTCGTCTTTCTGACCCAATATTTCAACAGCGCCGCTTACTCCGTGTTCGAGGACTACACCCGTCATCGCTTGATTATCTCGACACACACTAGTGCGCGCTTTGCAAAGAGATCGCCACGGTTAACTGGTTAAAATCGCAAATTGTTTTGTCACGCACGCGAATCTCGAAGAAGCTGGTGAAAAAAGACGCGGAAAATTCCTATCGCGAGTCGTCGCGCTAAAAAGAATTATCGCTAAAATATGCGTTAAAAGAATGAAATAAAATAAAGTAAATTGAACGTTGACGAAAATCGGTTCGTCCTTGTTGACGAATATTCCACTCGAGATCCTCGTTGCGTTCGAGATCGTTTCGTCGTGGCCAATGCGTGAAATTAGCCGGATCGTCCTTCGTCCGAGAGCGCGTTTAAATCTTGATCTTCTCGCGGGTACTGTTTCACTCTGATCCCCGTGAAACGATGCGTGTCAGCACGTTCGTTCTCGTACCAAGATTAAATTTAAGTCGCAGCCTCACCGCGGGTCAATTCTTCCGACGCATAAATCTCGTCCATTCTCGATTAACCGACGCGATGGAGGCGCACAGAGCCGTCGATTTCGCCGCCAACTACTTCGAAGATACTTTCCATAGGAAATTTTATGATGATTCGCGATCCAATAGCTATGCATAACTGTACGCATATTTCCGAGGCAACGAAAATTTATTCGTTCCATATTTAATTCCTGGATCGATCGGCGTCCGTTGTTAATCTCGCGACACAAGATCGTTTCCCTTCGACTCGTGCGTAATTTCTACACAAATAATTCCCAGCCTGGAAGCCAAGAGTCCCGCCGGGTCGACGGAAAATTCCGCGCCTGTCCTCCGATACGCGCTCGAAACCAAAAGTGACAAAAGGATATCATATTCCTCGCGACGGAGGAATTCGAAGAGAAGTTTGAAACAATGAAACGAAAGAATCGGCGAGAAACGATCGAGTTCGCCGATATTTCTGGAGTGGAGGGGGAAAACGTGACGTCGGCCAGCAGAACGAGGCCCTTGGTCGGATTAGAAGGCTAATTGCACGTGACCGCTACCTGCTCAATGGCCTCATTCGATCATATATCGGATATTACAAAAAATATTTGTAAAGAAAGTAGACTTTCTTTAGGTTCGAATAGATCGTAAATTATACAAAATATAGTTACAGATAATAGCGAACATTACTTGTCGTTTCTTTCGTTCACAGGTACGATCGTAGATTGTAAAGTAATTGTAAAATAGTAAGGGTGCAAATAATTATTGTAGAATAAAGGAAAATTCCTTTATTCGCAGCTTTTGTTCACAGAGAAACATAATTTTCTTTACATTATCATCCTGAAAAATAATTGTCTTACATATACATATATATTACATATAAATTATTATATATATATAATGTATACGTTATATACATTATATATATGTATATATATATTAATAAAAACTATTATTATTGTCGAAAGATGCCGCGTGGCGGTTGGACGTTTTCGTATCTCAGGATTCCCGCGTGATTTACGTAGGCTCGCACACGTGGCGCCGCAGCGCACGAAAGTGCAAGCGTACACGAATCGGAAAGTTGATCGCCAACCGACCGGAGACCTCGCGCCTGTCCGTGTTAGTAGGGTCACCGTACTAATGCGGGTAACTTCTCGCGTGTATTTACGACGCGATAAACTTGCCCTCCTCTGTCCTCTCTGCTCCTACTCCGCGATGTCCATTACGCTTCGCGCTCTCTTCGACCTCCACCTCGACAACGACGATCACGACGACGTCACGTCGACCTTAGCTAGTCGAGCGACCTCTCAGAGACATTCTCTTTCGTCTAATTTATCGCGCGTTCGTCCACCAGCTGTTGGACGATTTTACGTAATTTTTCGTTTCATATTTGCGGATTTAAAACTTCGAACTTTTGAAAAAACTTCGTATTTTAGTTCATAGCGCTCCAAGATGTCCAATTTTAGATATATGTACGTGTATCGATTCTCCAGGGGATAAATAATACGTTTATTTGTTTATCGACGTTATTTACTGGAAATTTAAGTTACATATTTATCAGTCGTCGCGACGCGTTTACGTGGGACACATATACGAGTCTTTCGGCCTATCAATTGCTCTCGACAAACGCATAAAGTCTGATCTGGCAGACAGATCGCTGATGAAAAATTAATATCTCCTTTTTTTTAGAAAGTATTAGCTTTCAAAAGATAGCTGCCAAAATTTCATGACGATCCGATGTTTGGTTCAAAATTTACAGTGGTTTTAGTGAAAACCAAAAAATCTCAGAACACCGTTAAACGAAAGCTTGGCTCGATCAGTGTCGTTCGAACTCTGCGCCAGGAAAATCGACCATTATCGACTGGTTTGCTGAATTTAAACGTGGCCCGAAAGAGAAAGTGGTCTTAGAAGGATATACATACATCTCCATATCTATAAAAAGCGCAATCCTGTAGGGAACTAGGAGTAAGTACTTTATTATACGCCATCTAGGATTAGGGAGATGTGTGGGACTAGTCAGTATAGCACTGGTTTGCTGAATTTAAACGCGGTTTGATCGTCCAAAAGAGGTGGTTACATCGGGAAACATAAAAAAGGTCCACCAAATTATTTTGGCAAATCGTAAAGCGAAGATGCGAGACATAACTGGCGCTCTAAAGATATCGAAGGAAAGTATGCATTACCGGGCATTATTTTTAAACCGGAAACTTATCAGCCGACGCGATATGCAGCGATGGCGCATCGATCGTAGTTTAGAAAGGACGATTTTGGCATTTTTCGCGAGACGCGACAATAACGACGACACGCAAATTGGTAAACTCCGCTACGGAGATGTTTTAAGTTACGAGCGTATTGCCGAGTATCGCGTATTATAACGAGAATACAGCGAATATTAACGAACCGGTCTCGCATTTGAAAGCAGCTCATCGCTGGATTTTTATTCGATGAAATTACATTCACGTTCTCGTTATTATGCATACGCGCACGAGAGCAAGGTTACCATTCCATAATAAATTCGAGCGAACCAGCTTAGCTTCTACCGACAAATTATGATGTTATTTCGTGCACTCGGTGCCGTGGAAGGAAGCTTTATTACGAATTACTCGTAAAACCTCGCGTTTCGAGGCGTACGGATTTTATGATAGTTAACACGCGTGTACCGTAAAACAGACGCGCTCTTTATTTTGCTTCGGAACTATGTACGAACCGGAATCTAATAAGCCATGAAAATGATCTCTTAAAGGTCCGAGCGATGACGTTTCCGGCCGGTCTAGTGCGCGTTTCGGACGTTACGAACGATTTTGCGACAGTTCGATTTTCTCGACGTCGTCCGGAAATTTTGTAAATTGTTTGCGATATTATCTCGTTAAAAAAGTGAGCACCAACGCGCTATATAACGCACGATACGACTCGCAAAAATGATTGGCAACGTTTCTCTAAGAATTTTACGAAGAGAAAAATGTTTATCCAAGACGTCTTTGATATTTACGTTTACGCACCGTTTACCTTTTAACGTGGTTACGTTTAACTTCGAAGCATCGCGCCAAACGATCCAATATCGAGAATACACAAATATTAAAAATCAAGCCTCCATGATTCTTCGTTCTTGCCTTTCCTCGGTACCCTAAAAACGCGTTCCTATCGCGTGGACTCTCGATCGATACCGATATTCCAGCGATTAGATACCAGATTAGATACGATAAATTTGTTTAGTTAAATAATGGACGATAAGAAATATACTAGTGTATTAAATTTATTTATTAATTGAGATATAAATTCTATACGAATAGAGCAATTAGATTTATTTAATAAGATCGTTTCATTAAATTAGTACCAGTAGTAGTGTATTAAAAATTTATTAATTAAATATCAGTTACTCACGCGCAAGGGCGCGAGATTCTTCGAGCGTTCGCTTCGAAGCATCGCGCAAAACGATGCAACATCGAGAATACAGAAATATTAAAAATCAAGCCTCCATGATTCTTCGTTCTTGCCTTCCCTCGGTACCCTAAAAACGCGTTGCTATCGCGTGGACTCTCGATCGATACCGATATTCCAGCGATTCGTACCTCGCTAGCGACGGAGATATTAATCCAAAACTTGCAGCGTTTTTCGTTTAAAAGAGAAGAGAAGAGAAGAGAAACGGAGGCTGCCTTTGTCCCTTCGTTTCTCGATTGCGAAGTGCCGCGTCTTCAAAATCTCTTGGCGAACGGCAAGCCACGAGATTGCCGGTTGCCAGGTCGAACATCGCAACCCACTGCTACCAGCATCGTCATCGATAACCCATCTTAGCAAATATACATGGACCTTTAGATTAAAACACCCACTGGCGCGGAATTCGGAAGTTCGAGCCCTTGTACTTTTCTCCGCTCCTTTCGGCGTTCCACCGCTCATCTTTCCCATTCTCCTTGCTACTTGCGTTCTCTCTCGCTCGCGGATTAAAACGCCAACACGATCGATCGGACGAGGTCGAAATCGCGGAGCGCAGATCGGAGGGAAATGTCAAAAGTCGTTGAGAGTCGTCGTAGTAA
>JAITYT010000256.1:1414487-1424547 GCA_025433975.1 Liostenogaster flavolineata | reverse complement strand
ACTCCCGATTCTTTTCCATTTTTCCTTCCAATAACTTCTAATTATTCTCTAATAATTCTTAATGTAGTTCGATAATACGTTGGAATTCTCGTTTTTTTTTATATTTTTTTATATAATTTTTTAAATATTAAATGTCGAGTAACACTCGACATTGGAGTGCAAAGGGTTAATGTGTTGAGAAAAATGATATTGATCGAAGTTTAATCGATACAAATCGTTGTAAAACTCATGATTTAAAAAAAAAATCGAGATCGAGAGAAAGAAAACGTCCTCGGAGGAAAGATTTTTGATATCTCGCGGAAGGAACGCGAGAGTAGGCAACATGGAGACGTTCGTGACTCTTACAAAGGGAGAAAGGAACGTTTTGTCTGTGCCGTTCCGTGGAGCCGAGGAGACGGTCGGTCCGTATTCTAAGTGCGCGCGACGTTTGATATTTTTCTCTTTTTCTTTTTTTTCTTTTTTTCTTTTTTTTTTTTAAGAAAAGGAGGAGCACGTAACGACGGACTTTATCTTCGAAGTCGATTCGACGCACGGATCGCCGGGCGGAAAAGTCGATCGCTCGCGGGCATCGGCTCGAATTGTAAAAGTTTCGCGCTACGTTAACCCCGATCGAGGAAGAAAAGAAAGGCCAATTTCCAATCTGTGTTTAACTTTTCAACTATCGTGCCGCACGGCTGCGGACTTCGACAGCGAGGGAGAGTCTCGCGCGTACGAGAAAAAAATAAAAGAAAAGAAACGAAAGGAAAAAAAAGAAAACGAAAGAACCGCATGGAAACGTCAGAGATGTTCTCTCCGTGGCGCGGCGCACTTTACAAGTACTCGCGGTATCCTTATCCATCGAGAGACGCCTCGTAAAATATCGGCTTCTTCCGACAGGAATGGACCACTCGATTCTAGCTTCTCGCGCGATTCGAATTTGGCGAAAGCAAGTTTTAACGCTAGATTGCCCGAAGAAGTCATTTTGACCGCTTTGTCTTATGTATGGCCACCTAAATTTTGTCTACTTTCTGTCCTCTAAGTGAAGTAAATTTTCTTTATTATTTAACATTTACTAGTAACATATCGTGTGACTTTAGATAATATAAAGTAAGGTTAAAAATTAATCTTTAATATTTTTTACGAATTAGTTATTCTTTCACAAAGCAGTCATTTTGACTTCTTTTAGGCAGTATCGGTGCTAAATCTCGGGCAATCTAGTGTTAGTTGTCCGACGTCAGTTGTCCAAAAAATAAAATTCCGTAGTTCGTAACTTCTCCGTCGATTTATCTCTACGATCGAATAAACGTGTCCTATTGGCTGTCCACCAATCGCTGTACCAACAGGAAGGAAGTACTCCATTCTAGCTTGACGCGTGATTCCAATATCCGCGCGGATAAGAACGTAATCTTTTGTAACTGTGGCGAAACGCCTGCCATTACGACGCTGATGTGGAATTCGCGAAAGCAACTTCTAATCGCGATCGAATTTTTTGTACGTTTCTTCGGACTCTCTTAAAACGTCAGGATCTTCTTAATTCCATATTACGTAACTTCTCCGTCGATTTATCTCTACGATCGATCAAACGTGTCTTATTCGCTGTTCAGAATCGCCCGATCGAATTTATACGGTTAAAGCAAAGAATAACGCGGAATGACTCGTTTAATTGGAAAATCCAATTACCGTATGTACATCCTACGGTGCGCGAAAGAAATAATCTTCAAATTAGGGAATAAAGCGAGAGTCCCTTGTTATCCTTGAAATTATTCTTCTTCCGAGTTTACTCCGCTCTTTTTCACGTGTGCTCCGTTTCCGGCTATAACGGGCGTATCGCATGACTGCGTTGCCAGATCCGCTTGGAAGATTGCTCACGTTTCTTGCAACCAAATGGATATTTACTTTTTTAGATAAACTCCGTTACGAGCTCGGTCGAAACGAATTCGATGGTCTATGGTTATGCTCTGTTTGGTGTGGTTTTAATCGGCTCGGCTCCAACGCTCTTAAATTTGTACGAATAGCCTTTAACGAACGACGAAAGTAAAGAGAAACATTACAATTTGCAGATAATAAAATGTTTCCAATTCATGTCGATTTAAATATCGATTAAGCGCAGCTGATCGAAATAAAAATAAAGATAGAAATAATATTCACGACGTTTCATTATAAAACACTGAAATAAAGATATCGGCCGAATCGTTTCCACTATTCAAATTAAATACGTCTTCGACGATTCTAAAGAATTTTTATAGAAAACGTAATCGCTTTTACCGAACAGATAACTCGCAGAGAGAACTCTACAGATATTATTACTCTTAAATACGTGGCTCGCGTTTCTTCGCGCGCGGTCATCGGTCGAATAATTCTAGAAGAAAGAAATATTTCGTTAACGTAAATCTTATCGAATTAAAATAAGGAGATACGATCCTCGCGTTTAAACCGTTATACGCGCCATACTTTTAAGCGCACGTCGGATTACACTTTGATTCGACGTACGCCAGTGCGACGGACGCAGTTTGCTTGACGTCAAGTGGTCTTCGATGGACTTTCCTTTTTTTTCTTTATTTTTTTTTTGCTTTTTTGTTAATACATCGCGGGTGATATCGAGCGTTGAAACATATCCATTGAATTTAGCGAAATATTATCACGTTTTGCATAACGGGTGAGACTCGTCGTTATTTTATACGCGTGCTGTAATTGTTATAGCGAGTAATACAGGAGCAATCAATAGCTGTATTTGTATCGATAAAAACATCGCATCGACGCGGTGATGTGGCGCGTTCACATATTGAGTTGATTTCAATAGAATATTCCGCGAAATCTTTACTCATTGTATCGAATGCGTGTGGGATGAACACGTTAATAATTTGAACGTTCTATGATGTTTCAATTCGCGATATTTCGATACAAATTTGATTAAAAAATGTTTCACGTAAAGTACGAATAATCGAGGCAAATAAACGATGACAGATACTAATTGAAAAACATAATCTATTCGATAAGGGCCGTTCTCGTATTTTTTCCATTTTTTTTCGATACGGTCGAAACGTAATTAAACATTCTCAAACACGCCGTCCGCGTAAAATTTTCCATCGTTTTGTTACTCGTTGCCTTCATTCACGAATTATTTATTTTTCCAGAGAATCAGCGATTCTTGAAGTTCCTCGAAATTCCAATCGAATTTTGACGCGTTCATTTGGCTACTTTTTATCCTTCTCCGAGTTAGCACACGTATGATATTCGCCATGGTCTGTTCCATAATATTCCAATTTGTAAATTTTTACCTTCATCAATATCGTATTACGAACGCGCAGTTTTCCCTCTCGCAACATCTTTCGGAATTATCTTCCCCTTTGATATAATTCGCACTGCTTTTTCTCTCTCTCTCTCTCTCGAAGCTAAATCTACGCGGCTCGAGAGCGCTTCAATTTTTCCATTTATTTACCTATTTTCTCTATTACACTTTACAAGATTCGCAGAGTTTCCTATAGCATTTAAATTGAATGCTTTCCGTTTCTTCGCGCTACGTGCGTCTCTCAGTACGTATTTTTAATCCCCGTTCCGATAAATGAAACACGTAAAATGCTTTCGTAGATGCGATGAAAATATTGTATTCCTTTTTTTACCACTCATTTGATTTTTCGTCTTTCCATTCGTTATTGCGATTGTTTCTCCTCGAGCTAACGACTACCAACGAAAGATCATCGCGTCGCCAAGCGAGCGTTCGACGTTCGAAAAGAACTTCCCTGAAAAGCGCGTAAAATTATGTTAGGCGTAACACATGGAGGCTAATTTTGAATATTCGGAGCATTCGTCGAAGCGCGACTCGCATACTTAATTCAAGCGTTATCCGCGTGAATACCAACTTCGATTCGCGTCGCCCTCGAAACGTCGATTCGAGATCGTTCTAACGTCCGTCGTTCGTTCGCCAATTCGCTCGGATATACGCGCGTAATATTATATTCGAAATAAGTATCGTACGAGCGCAATATCACGCGCGGACCCAAGTTTTATCATATAAATTTAGTTGGAAACGCGGTGATGCTCGCGAAGCCGTTCCGCTTTGCTCGTATTATAGCGAAAAGAGAGAATGAGAGAGGGAGAGAGAGAGAGTAACAGGATTTCAGCTTAATTTAATATTTGAATTATGTATCTCAAGAGTACCTGCTCTCTCTCGTACGAATCCGAGAAAGTTTCCCCGGACAAATATCCTGTTTCTCGCGTAACAGTTCCACTTTATCGTGAATTACACGATCGCGCGATACTTTGGATAAATTTACATGCGAGCGAAACGTACCCGCGAATATCGACGGAGCAAATCTTACGACTTTCTAGCAGTGGGAACGTCAACGCGTTTCCAGATAAACTTTCCTATTTTTCAATCGCGTTCGCGTCGATATTACTCGTGGAAAATAATCTTCCTTCGACGATTCAACGAAGAAGTTTCGTTTCAATTGCGCGAATAGATGAACCCTTTGACCGCTATTGGCGCGTTACGAGGCCTTGTGGTTTACTTCGTTTCTTCTTTCTTAATCCTTTTAGCGCCGGACTAGAGCCTATTCGAGAGATGCGCAACGCATAGACTGCCTAGAAGCGTTGAAAACGCAATAAAAACAAAGTGATTATCTATAGTGACAAAATAAAAGATGCGCTAGATGGATTATAGATGTCGTTGAGCTTTATGACTGTTGTGATTTGGCTCTCTGTTACGCGGATTATTATTTTGCAAGAGACTCAGTTATTATTTAAACGATTACGGAAAGTTGTAAACAAAAATTTAATAATTTCTAGTTCGTATTTATCGTATCGCGTAACAGATAGGATATAAAAAATAAATAACAAGAGACGAAACGTCCACAACGGTGAATCAAACAATTTCTAAATCTCTGGAAAACAAAAATTCTGCATTGTTTATACAAAACAATCGGATTCTTTTTAAATAAGTTGCACAAATTATATTACAGTTTATATATAATTATAAATAATTATATATAAAGTTCGTGCATACTTACCCGACGTGTTCACTTGGCCTTCGCTTCGCTTTATCGCACTGCACTCGCGATACGACACGAAGCACGCGTTATTGTTGTCTATTTTGATAATAAATCAATTAGAGAAATTCCTACGAGGACACATTTCGTTTCATTTTATTTTTGTTATTAAAAAGCACTTATATGAACAGAAAATAACACCAAGTAAATGAGTTTTTATTACGGTTAATGTTTCTACTTCAAAATGACAAAAAAGTTGCAGCGATTTAAACGAAAACTGCATCTTCGCTGCGTCAACGAGATATGTCGTCCTTCGCGTTTCTCGGAACTTTTCCATCTCTTTCCATCGTCGTCCGACATTAAGAAAGTTAAACATGTATCTAGGAACTACAGTTTTTGAATATATACAGAGTATTTATGTTACGGTTACTATACGTAAGTAGCAGTTATTTAATCAATCAACAAATCAATTATAAACTTACGGCGTTTTACAACCTTAACAGAGGCAAATAAACCGTACGTACTGAAAATAAAAAATGCTTCGATTCGTTTCGGAGTAGATAAAGCAACGGTAACGGATTCTACTACGTTAAAATGCGTTAGAGGAACCTTTCTTATCCTACGATGCGACTAATTTGATCGTTGATAGAGCGTTAAATAGGCGCGTTAGTGGCCTCGCGCATTGGATATAGGAAAGTTTGATGAGGCATTACATAGAAATTTTCCACGTTCTTGCCGTTGCTCCTGAAAGTTTGGAAAACAGGCAACGCCTGTAGAACTTCTTCTCCGTTAAAATTTCGCATTGTTTTAACATGGTGAATGGAAGGTCTGAAATTGTTCTTTTCTCTATAACAAAGGGACGGTTTATTGTATTCGTTTGGTCGCTCGCCTGGAGGCAACACGACGCGATAGCGGATCAACGAACGTTCGGTTAACGAAGCTTTGCCACTACTACTTTCAAATGCAACAAAAGGTGTCTCGCCGTAACGAAGCCGGAGATCTTTCAATTCCGTAGACGAGGCGAGGTCTGTCGGCGCTACCGGCGAACGTCAGACCTTTCGCACCGGCTGCAATTTCAAATTGCAACAACGTCAATTCGTGAAACTGACAATGTCACCTTCTCGCTCGCTAGCGGCGGCAGCCTCTTGCTAACGAGAAACCCAAGGAAATTCGTCCTTCTTCTCCTCGGTGGTACCATGGCGACGTCGATGTTGGAGAAGAAGCACGGACTTCCTCTGACGTACTTTTTTCCACGCGATAAGAAGACGATCGCGTCCTTTGCCTTCGACTTTTGCGATTATTCCGCGAAATAAATCATTTCAGCTCACGTTGATTAATTATTTACATAGTTTATGCGATAAACATACAATATTGCATAAGATCTAGTAGGTACATAAATTTATATTTATTTTTATTTATATTTACATTTGTCACATAAATATAAATTTAAGTAAGAAATAGATTACTAAGATTACGAAGTGTACTCGAGAGAATAGAAATAAATAAATAAATACAAAATATCTTACATCTATTCACACATATCCTAAAAATATGAAATAGGAAATATAAAATTTCGTAAAAGTATAATAATAGAGTGACAAGATTGAGAGCTAGGATTAAGCGCAGTGTTAACATTTTCCACGCGAAACAAATTTCGCTTTACGAAATTGAATAGATACCTCCACCGATACTTTCCATACGAAACAAAGGAAAATTAGTTTCCACTTAACGAGTTTTCGCGCAACGCGAGCTCTTTAGGCTCGTAACCTCTTCGTTAAGAGAGGGACGCCGGTAATTCATATCGAGAACAAAGGAACCGTAGAAACTCTCCACGTTACAACCTCTTCCCCCCCCTCTCTCTCTCTCCCTCGATACAATCGAGACCCACGCGCTTTTCACCACGCGAACCGATAGAATCTCGTCCACGCCGGTACAACGAACGTCGCTTAGACATGAATTTTTTTCACTCCTTCCTCCTTTCGGTCTCCGGACGACATTGAAAACTCGCACTCGATATCTCCTTTCCGTCTAACTGGCCTTTCATTAACTCGCGTCAAAACGATTCGTTCGCATCGTTAAACGATTTTCAATTACACCGATCGCCAAATCATTGTTGGAATTACCGGTATCGCGCGTTGCGGATGCGCTTTATCGCTCGTTTCGTCCGTTCGTTAAATCAATTTCGTCTAATTAAAGTAGTCGCGCGTATGTCAATTGTGCGTCAACCATTAACAAATTGAATATCCACAGCGGTACTGATTTTAAAAGCGTCTCGTCTCGTCTGGTCGCGTCGCTCGTCCATCAAAAGTAGCGAACTACTTCGATTTCGCTTACCGTTCGAACGATAATTCGTTCGACGCGCGAAATTTGGAAAAAAATGTCGAGAATCCATTCGATATCGCGCCGAAAATTCTCACCTAAGTGAAAAACGGAGGATCGCACGAACGTTGCCCGACTTGAACCGATTCTTTCCGAACAAAAAAAAATTCTTTATAAATCGTTGACGAGATCGTCTCGAAACACAATGAAATTCAATAATTTTAACGCGCTCTTCGACCATTATAACCGTTATAAATTTTCGTAAATTACCTATCTGTAAAAACAAATAATTAAAAATAAATTCCATCGATGTAATAAAATATGGAAAACAATCGGCCCAAGTTGGCCCACTTTGTACTACATCTTGGTGGAGATCGAGAGCGCGAGGACGAGCACTTCTTAGAAAATTAATCGCTCGCGGAGAGACGCGCTGCGTCTGGCTAATATTTAATATTTTCCGATTCGAATATCCGTAATTCAAATAGATCGAATAGCCCGGTAATTATTCGGATCATTTGATGCATTTCTAATTGATTGAATATTTCAATACATACGTTCCGCATATATAATACACGCGGTATCACGCGAGTGAGTACGTGACGCCGCATTCTGTACGATCGACTAATCCTATGTCCGGCATAATTGAGCACATTGCGGAGGCGCAAGGCGAGCACGGATACGACTTTTATCCCCTTCGAATACGATTTTTACATCGTTGCGACTCCATCGAATGCTTCAGACCAGATCGACGTTTAGCTCCTGATTATCGGAACTTTAACCCTTTCGTTGCTATGGGCGTATATATCAGACCAGGGACGCAAATGCGCGCTTGACGAAGGCTTTTGCCTTTTTTTCTTTCGTTTTTATCTTTCGCAAAAGATGCGACTTCGGATTCTGCGTCGCTACTTGCTTCGAGATTTATCATACTCGAATGAACTATTAATTTTCTTTTCGTTCTTTTTCCCTAAAAAATACGTATTAAAATCTATAGTTTTCGAATATACGCGTAATATTTATATTTTTATTATTGTACGCACGTGGTAATTCCCACGATTCGTTCAATTTTTCGATCTCGAATATCCGAATGCGTTATAATTGTCAAATTATAGCGTTTTAAAACCTTAACGTTGGTGAATAGACTGCACGCACTGAAAATAAAAAATGGCAATTGTTTTATCACGTATGAAAAATGCAACGTCGGATTTTACGTCGCTACTCGTTTCGAGATTTACCATACTCGAACGAACTATTAATTTTCTTATCCTTCTTCTTTCTTGATATGTACGCATTCGAAATCTACAGTTTTTTAATATACGCGGAGTATTTACGTTACGGTTACTACGCGTACCTGGTGGTCGTGTAATTCTTCCCACGCTTCTTTTAATTTTTTATTCTCGAATATACGTTATAATTATCAAATTATAGCGTTTGGGAACCTTAACGTTGGTCACGCGTTTCTATCGCATGTAAAAAATGCGCCATCGGATTACGCGTTGCTACTTGCTTCGAGATTTTTCATACGCGAATGAACTATTAATTTTCTCATCCTTCTTTTTTCCCCTAAATATACGCATTTAAAATCTATAATTTTCGAAAATATACGGAGTACTTACGTTACTACGTTCGTTCGATTGTCCAAATACGTTATAATTATCAAAATTATAGCATTTTGGAAGCTTAACGCTGGCGAGCAGACTGTATATGCTGAAAATAAAAAAAAATGTATCGAACAGATCCGTGAACAGATCGCATCGAAATGATTGAAAACGGCAGAAAGAAAATTCTTCACGCAAGACGATGGACGTGTCACGAGCACGACAACGACAACGACAATGACAACGACAACGACGCCGTCGCTCCGCGCTGCATAAAATTCTCGTCGCTCTTGCGGCAAAGTGAATGTCCACGGCGCTGACTTGCCCGATATTTATGTAGTGCGTCGTTGTCCTGGCGTGCGATGTTTATGGTTTTTGCGCGGACTCGGACAGAGAGGAGGACGCGCAAAGGCGCATCGTAAAACAGAAACGCGGTACGTTACCCTACGGGGATAAACGGCCTATGGGTAGCTAAGTACATAAATTCAGTCCGGCTAGCTACCGTCAGCCCGTTGCGTATAGAAAGCTCGCGAGAGTGTGCGCGCGCAAAATATACGTCTTTCTCCGTGCCGGACGAATGACGTCCGACGTTTCAACGAAATTCGTTTCCTCTTGGAAATTAGATCGATAGGAGGAATCGACCTCGTCGCTTCGACTCTTTCGTTTTTTTTCTCGTTATCCTGCCTCGATCGACGATTCGACCAAAGTCTCTTTCATAGTCATGACGATAACGATGATGATGATGATGATGATGATGATAGTCGTCGTGGAAAAATTTATTTTATTCATTTCTATTTTATTTTATTTTACTTTATTTTAATTTTAAATAATAGGAAAGACCGAGGCTGGCTATAGCCGGCGGCGTCGCGGGTTAATTCAGACCCGACAGCTCCTCGCGCTTAGATCGAGACGAAAGGAGAAGACCAAAGGACGCGGTCGATCGTAATAAAATTTCCAGATAAAATAAGGCGATTTATTTATCCTCGACGAGCTCCACGAGGGGGACAAGACCAATCGGGAGATCGTTTTGCAATGGCTCTGAGCGATATTAGGGCAAGTTTAGAGCGAAAGTCGTCGATCGAGGGGAATCTTTAGATTTCATTTGATTTGATTTACTGCGTCGAGCTCAACTAAGAGCCCATTTACAGAGTTAACGAATGTCCACTATTCCATGGACTACGT
>JAITYT010000256.1:1327670-1338881 GCA_025433975.1 Liostenogaster flavolineata | reverse complement strand
TTTTTTTTTTTTTTTTTTTTTTCATCATCATTCGCGTTCCATTGAAACTCGTCGCTGAATTTTTGTCTCTCTCGTTCTGACGGAACAATTCGCACCCTTCGAATATCACCAGGACCAAAAATGTTCGTATTCGATGCCGACACCGGGGCAAAAATCACTTCTCCAATCACGAACGAAGACACAGGCGCGCTGAAGTCGTTGAAAGGACGCCTTTATGTCGTTTCTGCTGCAGGGGTTCGACAGGTGGAAAAAATCCACTAATATTTTCGCAGTGGTTTACTTCGCGATCAAATTAATGTTCGCCAAGCTAATTGAACAATTTGATAGTCGCTCCGTTTATTCGATAAATCACTTTTCAGAGAACGATATCGTAGAGCAGGTCTCTGTGGAGATCGTAATAAATTTCGTACAATGGTTTGAATAATTTTCGAATAATAAATCGCGAGGTCTCGTCGGGTCGTTTCGTACTATTTTCGAGCGAAGCCGCACCGCTTTTCCTCTCTTCCTTTTGGATTTTTGCGCTCTTCGGATTTTTCTCGACCAAAAAATCCGTTCGATCGGTGCGACCTTGCTTCGTCTTCGTAAAAACGGCCGTTATGAGCGTGTAAAATGTCTCTTGTTTCGTACAGTTTTAAATCGCGTAAAATAAATTCGCGAAATTCTTCGAGAAGGGGAGAAATATTTGCTTGAAACGTCGAAGGAGAAGGTCCGAACGAAGGCTTTGGGACGAAAGTGCGCGCGCTTCGGGATGGCGATTAAGACGCTGCAAATTTACACTGGCTTTATTCGCCTTCATAATCGTAGTCATCGTTACGATCTTCCGTGCCCTCGGTGGGCTATCAATTTAATGTAGTGCCGGTAATAGTAGTGGCAGAGCGGCGGCGGAGTCGCTCGGGCGAACAAGGAGACCCGCCCCCACCCCCCGGCCCCGCCCAAGCCGAGCATGTCCGGGATGTACCTCGATTAAGATCTACTAATGCAATTTCTGTCGTAGAAGGACAATTACGACGCGATATCAAAGTTCTGCCTAATGGCGCCGATCGCAAACTATCGAAACAATACCGACGTGAGAAGCGTTCCGTTCGAATGGACGACGGATGTAAAAAAAGATGGCGGTCGATGGTTAGGGCAAGTAGTCGATAGACGTGAAACGAGATCGAAGAAATTTCGTTCGAGTTACTTTGGGCTGACACGAACGAGACGCCATGGATTTTCGAAGCTTTTTCTTCTTTTTAACTAGCTTTTGACACTGACCTATCGACATTTTTTGTATACCTGTTAAAAGTCTAAGAGTCGATCTGTTATTGAATTTATAAATAATTTATGAAAATTTATAATGGCTACATACGTATAAGAGCGGGTTACAGTTATTGAATTTTATTGTCTCGTAACGATTTATTGTTATTACATCAGTCGATTTCACGAATTTACTTTCTCTCCTCGTTTGCAGTGTAAAAATGAAAAGGAAAAATATGTCGGTCGCACGTAGGAAATTCCAAGGAAAATTCAAGAACGGTCATTCGACCGGTCGTTGGCATATTTCATGACTTATCGTCTTACGAATAAACCGAGTACGATAGTCGTTCTGTAAACGTTTGGGCGTTACGATTTTACAGTTTTAACGTTCCGTAAGCGTACGTGACCGATTAATTTACCGTTGATTATCGTCACACGTTTGGCGTGAGATAACCGATGGTTAGGTCAGCTGGGAGCAACAGGATTAATCTTTTCGATAATTACTTTTTGGCGTTTCTTCGCACTAGGTTCTCCTTACTTTCTTCGTTTTTCCACCCTGGACTATCAGACGCTGTTCGATCGATTTATTTTCTTTTCTAATCCTCGAGCTCTTCCAGGCTCAGTTTTCCAGGTTTATTTTGAAAGTGACCTAAATCCATTTTCCAAAAAAATCAAGGTAGCTAATTTTCACTTTGATGTAAATTCTAACTAATATATTTAAAATCACTAAGATTTTGTAAAACTGAAATTTGCTAGTTATCGAACGATTTTGAAAGCGACTTAAGTCTCATTTTGACAGTTTCAAATAGCGTTGAGAAAAACTGTTTCGTAATTTATGCTTGTAAAAACTGTTTTGAATCGCATAAATTTTGTTTCTGAAGGGTTTGAAGCCTCTTAAGTTATGTTGAATGGATTTCGGCTCCTTCGAATTTTATAACGAATCTGGTTGTAAATTTTGAAAGTGGCCTAACTTCATTCTTGGTAAGAGAACGCGTATTGTTCGCTTAATAATTGCCATTATTTCAATAGAAACTATAAATTTAACAACTTTCGGTACACTTGAGCAGTATGGCTAAGTATAAATGGACTTAGGCCACTATCAAAATAAACGGCTCGTTTCGCGTAGAAACATCGACGAGAGCTAGAGACGAGCGTTCCAACGGTATCGAAAGAGCAACGTTTATTCGATTGTCTCTGCCGAACTTGAAATTTGATCAAACAAATCGATGGAAACGAAGTTAGCCCTGAAGCTAACGATTCTTCCAAATACCATTCGAACGTTATACGATCTCTTTGTCAACCGCGCGTAGCTCCTGTCCGGTGTTATTTGGAGAATAATTTCAGCGTATAATCGCGGCAACGTTAGGTCAACTCAAACAATGGGTTCGAGTGGTAACGAAAAGTAGTAGTCCCGCCGGGTAACGAAGAACGTGACCGAATTAACGGGAACGTACCAACGAACGGAAGGAGAAGAAAGGAAGGAAGGCAGCCAGTCAGCCATCGTATAAGTTCCGAAAGCGGATATGCGCGCCTGGTGCACGACGTGAAACCGGCAAAAGAGGCAAGAAGAGGGGTAAAAGTCAAATATGTACACGACGGTATCGTCAAACAGAGAAAGCGCGCGGTCTTTTGCCAGCACACGCGCCGCCGAGTTTACTGAATTATGCACAAATTCGATTCCCATTGCGATGATCGTGCGTCGCTTCCAATACCAGCGACGCTTATACCGACCAATCGAAAACGACGCGCGTGTGTACGCATATACCTGAACGTACACGACGGGCCGAGTTGGACCGACTGTTTTTACTAATTTATATTTTTCATTCTATTTTTTTGCAGATAACAAATAATTTATGAAAATTTATAACGGCTACGTATATACGAGAGCGAGTTACAATTATTGAATTTTATTTGTATAGGTAATTATTTTTGTTTTAACATATATATTCTATATTTTATGTATATCTACAGGGCGGGCCAACTTGGACTGAAAGAAAATAAAATTCAATAATCGTAACTCGCTCTTGTATCTATGTAGCCATTATAATTTTTTATAAATTATTTATTATCTGCAAAAAAAATATATATATTTATTATTCTCTATTATTATACATATAAATCTCTCTACTACATACATACATACATACATATATATATATATATATATATATATATATATATATAGTAGAGAGAGAGACACGCATATTATGTACACGAGTATCGTGTCCATCGGCACCCGGCGGAATATTCAATCAGCAGGACGACCGGAATGTGCAAGGAGGACACGTGGTATGTCCACGAAGTATTCCAACGCGCGATTGCTCGTCATCGACAAGAACGGAAGCGAATTGGAATTATTCGTCGACTGTCTTCTAGAGAAGAAAGAAAGGTCTTAAAAAAAGGAGAGATTTCCTTTACGCGTGAAAGTTCGCCTCTCTGTTCTCGTTATGCTTTTTTTTTCGACATAATCTGGTCCATTGCCAGAGTCGATTCTTAAAAGCGTTCCATTTTGTTATTCGTTTTGAACTTCGCGAGGATACGAATTCAACTTAAGGCAGGCATCTATGCATTAAAATCTCGTTGGGAAGAGCGTATCGAATCAAATGGAGCTTATTTTGATCGAACAAACAACTTGCGAAAAAAAGCTGCAGTTTTATTATGTTTACTTAAAAATCCTGATATTTTGTATCACGCACAATTTTGTCATCGAACGATTTATTTTTCGTTGCAGTATAATGAACAATAACGGCGTGGAGCAGCCGGATCCTGACAACATAAAGATGTTCGTGGGGCAGGTACCTCACGACATGGACGAAAACGATCTTCGAACGTTATTCGAGGAATTCGGCCGAGTGCATCAAATCAACGTCCTGCGCGACAAAACCACGGGCGGCAGTAAAGGTAAGTGACCCACTTTCCTCAAAATGAAAATCCGGAGCCACTGGAGATTTTCGCCGACGTATTTTTCCAGCGAATTACTTATTAATCCCTTCGTCAATATCGCATCTCGTTCGCCGATCTACAATCGATTTATCGGCGTGTTTTCTCAAATGGCAAGTGTCTATCTTTGCCACAAACCTTCCAGGAAATAGCGAATAATTCGACGAGGTGATCGTCCTACGACAAAGTTCGCCCTCCACGTCGAAAGGCGACTAGAAATGGCAAAGATTAAATATCGAACGTTCCTTACTCGTACGAAGAGAATCTCCGAAAACTTGAAATTCCTCGACGAAGCAGCTTCGGAGTGGCCAACTTGGACCAACGCATTTAACGACTTCTAACTTAGCTTCGGTCATTTTTCATTAATTTCGTGCGTATAATAAACAATTTACGAAAATCCTAATCGACATCTTCGATCGAGAATAAATTTATAACGCAAACTTAATATAATTAAGTTAAGGTTGTTAAATAAATTAAAAATAAATTTATAACGCGGCTTTCGTGACGCGTGACGTCTCCACGCGAAGACGACGACAAACGCGGCAACCCTCGAGCATCGAGTCGAAGGCAAGCGACAGCCTCGTAAGCTCGCAACGTCTAGGCAACGTCCTTCCTTTCCGCGACTTCTTCGGTGGTGGCGTGTGCGAGAGACGACTCGCGCAGCCCGGCGTCGGCCTCGTCGCTGCTGCTTCTGCTTTCTCCTCCCTGCCCCTCTGCCGCCCTCCTCCAGCCCCGGCTCCTTCTCGTTGGCTCTTTTCCTTGCCAAATCGATACGGTAAGGGTCATCGAGGCCGGCGGTCGACGCCGGCAGCGCCGTAACCATCGACGTGCGTTCTTATTGATAAGCCACCTGCTCGTCGCGCTTACGAGCGTACTTTCGAGCTTGCGCCATGCAGGACGGGTTATCGATGATCCGGAGTCACCCGCGGACTCGCCTCCTTCCTCCTTATTTCTTCGAGCCTCGCTCCGATGGAAGGAGGAGGAAGAGGAGGTGGTCGAGCTGCTTTAACGACCCTTCCGCTCGCGATAAATAACTTCTGGCGCGTTCGGACGGTGATTCGCATCGCCGGGAATAATTCCTCCCATTTTTGTCGACCCTTTGAGCGGTTAACCGTGGCGCCCTCTTTTGAGCCATGACGAGTATACTCGTCAATGGCGGAGCGAGTGTCGCCGTTAAAATAATGTTGGGTCGAAAGGATGAGTTTATTCGATAAAATCGCCAATTTTATTAGTAGTGTTTATTTATTTAGTTAACACAGACGTATATCACGCGCATATCGAACGAAAAACGCAAGAAAAATTAAGTAGAGTAAAGGTAAACATTTTTGTATTAAATTTTTTTATTAATTATATAAGTTGTATATAATAATATATTATATTAAATTAGCTAAGAAGAGCCCCTTTTACGCTAACGTCTAAGAAACGTTATCACCGCGCATAAATAAGTTCGTTATGCCAAGTGATACGCTGTTTCAGCCGATGCGTACGGGGACGAATAAGTTCGTTTCAAATTTTTTGTATTTTTTATTTCTGGTCTCAAAATATTCTAAACGTCTTGAAATTTGAGAGTATGTTTTGTTCTTCACGAAATCCTGCCACTTTTCCATGACGAGTATACTCGTCGATCGCAGTTAACTGGTCAATCTCGCTCCCTCGATTCCATCAAATGTATTGGCTTGCTCGGAAAGTCATTTCGCTTTTTTCCTCGACAGCTTTTCGTACAGGCAACAAACAACGAAAGAACAATATTTCTTCATAAATAAAAACGAAACGGCCCCGAACGGCCGTATTGAATGATTCTTTCGAGGAGTTCGACGCGAATTTTTATCGTATAAAATTCGCGGCAGCGTTATCAAACGACGTAGCTTCCACGCGATAATCAAGTTGAGAATTTGGAGTTTTTCTCTTTGTTACTCCTAGCGGATATTTATTTCGATCGGAGCGCTTTGATCGTTTAATTCGGCTGAAAACGGTGACTTAATTTCTGGCGTGTCGCCTCGTTTTTGCTCTTTTTTCTTTTTTTTATCGTACCCTTAGTCCCAAGTTTCGAACTTCGTTCGCATCCAATGAGAATGTAGAATGTTCCTTTCGAGGAGTTCGTCGCCGATACGTCGAAGCGGATTTTATTTTATCGTTAAAGTTCGCGACAGCCGTATCGACCGAAGTAGCTTTTCAAAGAAAACAAAAACCATTAAAAATTCGTTCAAAATTCACAGTTCATTTCCAAACAAACAATTTAGTTTTTTAATACCGAGTTTTTCCCTCCGTTATTCCTGGCGGATATTTATTTCGATCGAAGCGCTTTGATCCTTTTACTTAGCCGAAAACTGTGACTCGATCGCCGGCGTTTCGCCTCGTTTTCGTTCTTTCTTCTTTTTTTATTGTACCCTTAGGTCTTCTCAAGTCTCGAACTTCGTTCACTACAGCCGTATCGACCGAAGTAGCTTTTCAAAGAAAACACAAACGATTTAAAATTCGTTCAAAATTCGCAGTTGATTTCCAAACAAACAATTTAATTTTTTAATACCGAGTTTTTCCCTCCGTTATTCCTAGCGGATATTTATTTCGATCGAAGCGCTTTGATCCTTTTACTTAGCCGAAAACTGAGACTCGATCGCCGGCGTTTCGCCTCGTTTTCGTTCTTTCTTCTTTTCTTATTTTTTTATTTTTTTTTATTGTACCCTAGCGTCTTAAGTCGCGAAAGAATTCGGGTTACGCCGTTTAAACTGGAGAAAACGCGGCGTTTAAACGATATTCTTTTGTCAGTCGTTGGAGAACTAGGCCGAGAAGTGGGACGAAGCTACCGAGATAAGCCGACTTAACATTCGCTGTCACGAGACACGGACGAGACGTAAGACGAGGGGTGGAAGAGGGTGGGAGGAACGAACGCAACAGTCCGTCATCGATTCGACGTAGTCTCGGGATCCATGGAAGACGACCGACGGAGTAATCTGGAAAATTGCACTTAACTCGAGGAGATTTTTGACGTAAATGATCTCACGATCGGATTTCCTCGTTATATTCGCCATGGAATTACGTCGATTACGATAATGGCGTCTACGATTGCAGTTGTTTGCGATTCGATGGTATGGAAACTCCACTCGAAACGGTACAAAACGAGTAACCCGTTTACGAATCCGTACGAAGCCGCGGTAAAGGTTGCAAAATAACGCGTTTATTCGAAACAGCGTTTTTCGCCAGTCATTACGAATCGTAATACGCTTGGGATATTCGTCGGTGAGCTTCGAATGCATTTCCGAAGGCGGACGCGATTTTCTCGAGTCGTAGCATTCGTAGTGTTCGAAGAAGTAGGGAAATTTAATCGTGTTGAATCGTTCGTGCTTGCGAGTCAAAATCAGTTTTCCCCGTTGGAATAAATTGAAATACGATCAATTCGTGCCAATCCTCGACAAATCATCTCGACTTTTTTGTTAAATGTTTTCAAAGTAAGAAAAATGTATTTATAATGAACGAGTATTGCGTAGAGAAAAAATATCGAACCTATAATAAACAAATATTGACGAAGCCAATTAGCGTATGGTACATACGCATTATTATATATTTTTTCTTTGTCTATATAGAATTTGTTAAATATTGTATATATAATATATTGCATATATCGTATATAGAAATACATACAATATGATAAACAATATATTATAATGGATAACTACGAGACTGGCTCGTATACCAAATTTTGTCTCGTAACTCAAAGCAAAAATTGGACCTAGTGACGGCTCGTATCTCGATAAAAACTCGTATGTTGGTCCACTCGTATCTCAAGGTACCAGCGTAATACGTTTCGTAAAGATATTTCGCGAAAAATTCTATCCGAAGTGTTTCGTAATTTCGAAAATCCCGTGAAAATGAGTGAAAGGCTAGCCTCCGTTAATAATAAAAATGTAGGAAGAAACGCGCGTACGCGAACCGTATTAATACACGGTGACGTTGAAATAGCAATTAAAATTCATTACCATCGTTATTTTTATTCTCGTTGTTGAATAAAACACTCGATGAACAGCGCGTTTCGTAGGAACGGTGCAAATAAATCTGAATATAATCTGGATTGTTTTCTTATGCCGGAAGTACGCGAAGAATGGCATTGCGTTCGAAAGCAATAACGTTTATTCCCGCATAATTGCGATATCGATAAACGATCGGAACGATACGTGTGTACGTACGCGAGCTGCCGATATAAAACGATTGGATTCTACTTCGATGCAATTAATACTCCAAAATGTGGAAATTTTATGCGACGACTCGTTTGCTCTCGATAAGGAAGGTTTACGATCGTGTTAACAACGGCATCGCATGATCGTAGAGAAAACCACACCGCAACGAGCGTCCAATCGATGTACAATAAATCAACTATTCCGTTACCATGTTCGACCAATAACGTTAACGTGCAAAATTCGTGGGTGTCTTTTCTCTCTTTTCGACGACACGAGCACGGTCCGTTCGCCGATCTGCGTGATTTACGCTCGAAATCGAACCGACGACGTTCCACGTTTCTCCATTTTTATCATTTTATTAACCGGCGAATTTTCGTTTTGCAAAATCTTAGTAATTTTAAATATATTAGTCACGATTTGCTTCAAAATGAAAAGATAGCGTAGAAATGTAAATAATAAAATAGTTAACTTGATTTTTTTGGAAAATCAATTTAGGTCACTTTCGAAATAAACCGCTCATATATAAATCATTATTTATTACCTTTTAATATATATAATATAAATAGCTTTATATCGCATATAATATATATATATATAAAGGCTATTTATGTATATAAAAGCTGCGTGCGGCTTGGAAACATAAATAAAGGCTCGCGGCTATCGACAGAGAGAGAGAGAGAGAGAGATAGATAGAGTTCGGCAGACTAGGAATGCGTATAACCGATAATAATCAGACTTTATTATTTTACATTATTCCATCGTATTATAAAATTTGAAGGATCCAGGAGTCTCGATGAAACGGAATAAAAAGACAGTCGATGAATCTTGATAGTCGTCCAGCTTGTGATACCATCCGAACTGTCCCAGGATCAAAATGGCACTGTCGGAGCTCGTCGACGATAATCCCGAACAAGCTAAAGCTGCCGAGAACAGAAAAATATTAAGCTGTTCGGAAAACAATTTCGTTTTGACTTTACAAGTCGAAAGTCGTTATAAGTATTATCGAGAGACTTTAAGAAAATCGTCTTTCATACTCATAAAAAAAAAGAAGCAGATAAGTAGAATAGATAATAACAGAAAAAATAGGCAGGAATCGCCGCGTCGTGGAAAAATAAATAAAACGAGTCCACATAACCAATAATAATCAGACGAGACACTCGATATTATTCCAGGCTATTCTACGCATCGTGTTATAAACGTTTGAAGGATCTAGGAGTCTCGATGAAACGGAATAAAAAGATAGCCGATGAATCTTCATAGTCGTCCAGCCTGCGATACCATCCAAACCGTCCCACGATCAAAATGGCACTGTCGAAATTCGCCGACGATAATCTAGCAGGAGCTAAGGCTGCCGAGGACAGGAAAAAAGGTGTTGACGCGATAGGAATCGCGTCGTCGCTCGGTGCGCGCGTCGTAGCAGCATAAACAAAGTCTGGCGGCTGACGAGAGATAGGACAGAACGAGCGTGGTTACGAGTCAGACCGAGGCAAATAGGTGGCGACGAGAGGTCAGGAGAGCGCGCTGGTGGCGAATGGAAGGAGGAAGGAAGACGCCGATAGGCGAAGAGACTGATAAAAAGCTAGAGTTTTAAAGACGAATAGACAGCGGGCGAGGAGGGGGGCGAGGAGACGGACGAGAGTGAAAAAGAGGCAGGAACAGGCCGGAGAGGGTGAAAAGCGAGGAAAGAAGGAAGCACGCGAGAAGAAAAAGAAAAAGAAAAAGAAAATAAGCATGGGAGTGTACGTGGCACACGCGGAGGATCGATGGCCGAACAGTTGCGCTTCCACGGCCCTTCTTCGGATTATTGATCGGCCAGAGAGGAACCCCCAGTTCCCTGGCCCCTCGCCGCGTCCAAACCTACCAGCCACGTGTAACGTAGGATCGTTCGTTCGCTCCTGGATCCTTCGGATCGATCCTGAGGCGTCCTCGAAACTCGACGCGGGAGCCAGCGATTATTTCTTGGACGGGTCCATTTTCGCGACACGCTTCGTTGTATAGATCTCTAAGGTCTCCTATTGTTATTTACGACGATTATTATCGCTATCCTATTATTATTATTATTATTATTACTATGATCGTTTCGAGGATCTCTTTGCTAGCGCTTCGAAGAACGAATTGAACTGAAAATGGAGAAGATTAAACCGACACGTCAATTTCCAAGAGATTTATTGCTCTATTATCGATATTAGAACGACGTATGTGATGATATTGGTCATATTAGGTCTACCGGAAAGTAATTAAAATTTCTTTTTATTTTATTTTAAAGATTTTTCAAAAAGGGATCGAACAACTGCCTTTACGCTGACAAAAAGTGTTGGAAAATGATGGAAACTATTTTATTGCCTAGTATTTAAGATTTCTTTGATAAATAAATGTTTCTTGCAATTTTTGGTTACTTTTCGATCCCCCTGATATAAAGATAATTCTTAGAATTTGGCTTACTTTTTAGCACGCCTTGGCTCATCAGTTCCATCACTTCGCACTTTCGTTTCGTACTTGTATTCGTCGTCGTCTTCGACGAATTTCAATTTGGTCTGGAATTAGTCGACTGGCGGTGCCGCGACCAAGCAGGAACCCGGAAACGTACGTCGATCATTTCACTCCGGCGAGAGTCCCTCGATGGAAAGTCCCTAGGGAGTCAATGTCGTTAATGGGAATCGATTCGATCTCGTTGCACGAGTACGTCGCGCTCCCGCGAATTAAAAAGTATCGACGTTCCCGAAGTTAGTTTTCAATTTATCCCAACATTACCGTTCGATGGGACATGCTTCGTTCTCCGCGGTCGCGCTTGTTTTCTAGCCGTTGCGAACGATTCGAACTGCGCTTGGAGTACATACGGAGCGTTCAGTAGAGTATCGAAGTC
>JAITYT010000256.1:1214278-1237115 GCA_025433975.1 Liostenogaster flavolineata | reverse complement strand
TATTTCATCGCATTTCTCAACTTTTTGTTTTATGGAGTTAATCGATGTGTGCACTGAACGGCTCATATAATAGAAAAAGAGACACGAATAAACCGATGGATGGATGTTTAAATAGACGTAAAGATCGATTGGTAGGTCGGGGACAAATTATCGCGCGTTTTGCGGTCAATTTCGCGCGACATTTTTCTCGTTTTCGAGTGAACTTTGTCGAACCAAGCGTGCTTATTTTGATCCATAACACTTTTCCATTGTCAGGATAGGAACGTCATAGAACTTATTCCATCGGTGTTGAACCTTCTAGCTCTTTTTGGCGATAAACCGAGAACAGGCGATTCTCGCAGTCTTTCAACGAAGTCAATTTTAAACGTGTTTAAATCGTCATAACTTTCGACTGGAACCACCAAGTTCAACGACCTTCCATTATAAAATGTGCTCCGAAACATAACCTTTCAAATGCCGCTCGATGCGACACGATGCATTGGATATTTCCAGAGATACGCGGCCCTAAAGCCATTTGAGCGTTAAAAACGTGTAATACTTTTTCCCCAGCCTAATGTTACAAATACAAGCGGATAGAAAGAGAGTGAAAAGAGGTGGAAGGAAAGAAGTAGGATAGAAGATAGAGAAGACGGAGGAAGAAGGAAGATGGAAGATGGAAGATTCGGAGGCACGCTTTAGCACCGAGGCGCAAAGGAACGCGAATTCCTCTCCTTCGGGTATTCATGCGCCGTTACGATTTATAACCGTCCTTCCGTACCCTCTCACCCCCTCGCGCCTCCGTGTCTTAAAGAAAATAATAAAAGTTCGAATTCGTTCCTTTCCGTCCTTCTCTTTCGTCTCTCTTTCTCTCTCTGTCTCTCTTTCTCTCATTGGTCGTCCTATTTCTCTTCTTTTTCTTTCTTCCGGTCCTGTCGCTCCACTGTCTCGCCTCTCTTTCGACTTTTTTGTTTTCTTTTCTCCGTGGGTGTGCTCCCGTGGATCTCAATTGAGAAAAGCCTCTCTCGAGTTTTCCGGGCTTTCTTCCACGGCGGACGATCGCGAACGCGGTCTACTTGACGTCGTCGCGACCCGTGGAAATTCCAACGGAAAGGCGTACCTTTCCAGAAAGAGTCGCGATCTACATCCAGGTCAGCCGTCCCTCGTCCAACTTCCAAGGAAAACGGGGAAGAATGGAGCGACGAAGCGAGCATTCCCTTCGTTTTTCTTCCTTTGACCGCTCCACGTCGAGTCCTCGAGTGCCTTGTCTTTGCTCCTGACCATCGTTCGCGCCAGGATTTTTATAAAATTTCAGGAGAGTCGAAAAACGTTCTCTCGAGTCCTGTCGAGTTCACCGATGCATCGGTTAGTTCGATTTTACGCTTCTAATCGAAACGTAGGATTTAAATACTTACTTTTATCGGGATAATTCGTGATTTATTTTCCGACCAAGTTTGCCAATTTTACAGGAAAGATGCCAAGAAAATTCCGAATTGACCGAAAGGTCGAATCAAACGTTGGATCCTACGAACATCGATTGAAAATTGTGGGAGATTCGAAAAACATTCTCTCTAATAAATTACTTAGTTCGATTTTATACTCCTAATCGGAGCGCATAATTTAAACGCTTATCTTTATCGGAATAATTCGCGATCTCTTTTCTAACTCAGTTGACAAATTTTACAGGAAAGTAGCCAAGAAAATTCCAAAATGACCAAAAGGTCGAATCAAACGTTCGATCCTTCTAGCATCGATCCGACTAGTCCAACGTTAGCTTTCTAGGTCGACGTTTTTCAGACTCGCGCCTCCCGTCGTCGCGTTTAACGAGAATCCTATCGTCTTCTCTTTATCCCTCGACTTTTTCTTTCACTTTATCGTCGTCCTGCAGCGTCACCCAGAAGCGTCGCGACGATCTCCGATCGAACGACGTATGCTTTACGATGAAAGAAGTCGCGTGGAGATAGGAAGCGAAGTGATCTCGATGGCGAAAGAAATCAAAGGAACGACTTTCGAGGCTCGTCTCTTTTTGGCCGCTATCGTAAAGCCGTGTAACGAACGAACGCTCTCGAAACTGCGTCCGAATGTCCGAGAATCTCTTTGAGTCTGTTCGCTTGGCGATGAGATAACGAGAGCAGTCGCGATCAACATAGAAAATCGCTTTCGTCGACGATTTCCAGGCCCATTCGACTTCCGCTTGCGAAATGTTCACCCGAACGTTTCTTTAAATGTCTTTTACGAAAGCAACTTGGACTTTTTATAGGGTGCCATAAGTAAGAACGAGAGAGATAGAAATAGAGAGAGGAGAGACAAGAAAAATAAAAAAATCTCAATTCAATTTATTTACAACTCGGAACGCGAAGAGCAAAAACCAACGCGCAGGGATATGCAACGTCGAGTCAGGCTCGACATCATCTTTACTTAGCATTTTGCTGCAGTAAGTCTTTGCAGCAAAGAAAAATTATCGATAAAGCTCCCTAACTTTAATTTCATTTTACGTTCTACTTTATACAGCATTTAAATGTATGAAAATTCGATTAAAATTGCTAGCTCGACGATAAATTGATGTAACTCAAAAAGTGGACCAAGCTACTGGGAATGAGGAAAATTAATTTGGACCGCAAAGGGTTGAGTATTCGTGGTTGCACCCGGATGCCCTTTGGATGTTTTCTAAAACGTTCCTCGAATTAAGAGCTATTCGACTCAACGCTTGCCTCTGATCAGTCAAAGTGGCGACTAGTCGTCATATCTCGTCACATTTCGTCACGTCTCGTCATATCGATATGATTCGAGCGGTTGAACCTACGCAATAACCGATCGAACAATTCCTAACCTCACGATATCGTCCACATTTTCTCATTATCCCCCGACCAGTAGGAGAAAATCGAACGATCTTAACCAGGTATCGAACCAATGAACCTTATTCGTGTCTAAAAAAAAACTGCAGGAGTCGGAAGGAAGCGAGCCAACCGGAAGATTCGGATAAAAAGGAAGGTCCAACTTTCTTTCCTCCTTTCCTCCCTTTCCTTTCGTCTCCTCGACAACAACCACGGCCACGTCGACTAGGTACAGGGTATCCTAAATTCGTCGTTAGGCCAACAATAAGGAGAAAGAGGGCTGGCGGGGAGCGTGGAAACCGAAAAGACCGATAAAGGCCAGCGAAACGTCGTTGTCCCGCTTCGTACGGACGACCGCACGGAAACTTCCGGTTGGCCGTCCTCCTCAGGTTCGCGGGGTTGGCCGTTGGCGCGAGAGAGACACCAGCGGCTAACCGATCGACGCCACGCGCCACACACGCGTCATCGTCCCTCGTAGGAACGCGACGGTCTCGTACGCCCGAGGGTTAATGGCTTTTCTACCTCGACGGAGTCGAGCTTCGTCCTCGGTTTCCTCTATCGGATCTCTTTTCGGTCTCCTTAATCGGCTAACGAACGATACGCGCGGCCTGGTAACTCCGATAATTGGCACTTAAGTCGTCGACGTCGTCGTCGATCCGCGATCGCGCTTCGATCGATCGCTCCACCTTATCGCCAGGTTTTTCTACGTGTTCTACTTATCGAGCCCTCGTCCGGCTCGCCAAAGGGGTCAAAGAGGGGTGGGAGTAGAGGATGGGTAGAGAGGTTTGAAGGCATCCGACGAAATGGTCGAGGATTATTGCGTGGAGTCATCCAAGTCCCTGGCTTGAGAATCGGTGAGTCTCAAGGTCGTCGCGATATGCCTAGACGTAAGACAAGAACTCGATGGTTTTAGAGTTTTAGGTAGTTTCGGATGCTAACTTTGATCTAGATTTGTTTCTGTCGTTCGTGCCGATCCATCGGGATTGAGAGAACTCTATTGGTCAACGAGTCGTTTTGCCTCTTATTATTGTAGAGTATTCGACGATCGATCGGTGCTAGTCAAGCGTCTGCTAACCCTAGCGATTACGTGCGTGGAATCACCCGAATCATCAGTCTGCGACTCGGTGAATCTCAGGTCAGCCCGATATGACATAGACACGAAGAACTCCATGGTTTTAGAGTTTTACTTAGCTTGGGATGCTAGACCGAATCTAGATTTGATTCTGTCGTTCTTGCCCATCCATCGGGATTGAGAGAACTCTATTGGTCAACGAGCCGTTTTGCCTCTTATTATTGTAGAGTATTCAACGATCCATCTCGCTGGAAAGCTTGCGATGGAAGAACTTTGGTGTTAGTCATGCACCCGGCAACCCTAGCGGTTACGAAAAAAGTCGATGAGACTGCGATTGGAATTCTCCTTCGGCCCGTATCGGAAACGTCGTTCTTCGTCGAATTTGTATGCAAGCACGGATACGTTTGGACCCCCGGTTCTCCAGTTCGGGGCGATTCCATGACCTTCGTTCGTGCGCGAGTAACAGCAGCGAGGGACAGTATTAAACCCGGCCGATCGATTGCCCTCGATCGTTACGAAATTTCGAAAGTTATGTATCGGAAAATTCAGGGCAACGTACCGCTTGCTCGGCCGCCCCTGCCTTCGCACGAGCGAAGATAACTTCGCGAAGGTAATTCCACGAATATAGGAGACCACTCGTGTAATTATTGGCATTGCGCTCGCTCGTAACATTCGTTGCGCGTGCACGTTCTCTCGCGCTTACGCGTATCGGCTTCCATAACCGGAATGGATGCGCCGGCGTTTCACGGTCTCTCGCAGGGAAAATCTTCGGCTCGGACTCACGTACCTAACCTCGTTGAGAGAAGAAAGTTTGCCCACCCATCGTGCCGGCTTAACGCGAAACGTTTTCAAGGTGGAACGTTATCTTCCAGCGAGGTTACGTTCGTCATTCTATGGATTTCTCTTTTTCTCGCCGGTTCTCTTCCTATATCGATGTTAACAACGTTAATTCGTCCAACGCATAAATTAGTTTTAATCGTCTTTCTTCGAGATACATTTATCGATCTGAGATAAATCGGATACCTCATCTTGTTCGTAGTAATTCCCATTGGTAACTATTACTCTCTGCCTACTCTCGATACTCTGTGAACTTTCGTCGATTTTCTCCTTATATCGATGTTAACGATGTTGATTCGTCAGACGCATAAATTAATTTTAATGATATTTCTTCGAGGCACATTTATCGGCGTGAGATAAATCGGATACCTGATCTTATTCGTAGTAATTCCTACCGGTGGCTATTACTCTCTGCCTACTCTCCATACTCCGTGAACTTTAACCGATTTATTCCTTATATCGATGTTAATAATGTTGGTACAGACGCACAAATTAATTTTACTGATATTTGATCTTATTTGTAGTACTTCCTGTTGGTGGCCATTACTCTCAGCCTACTCTCCATACTCCGCCAACTTTCGCTACTCCGACAAACTCTTGCTGCTTTAATAAACTCTTGCTACTCCATCTACTCTCGCTACTCCGCCAAACTTCCAATCCCTTAAGTGCTTCGCCTTTCGAACGGAACAGTGGTGGATCCAATTTTAGACACTCCCACGACTCCAAAGCGAAAGAATGAACCCAAACGAGTCCCATCGAGGAAGAGAAACAGAGTAGAAAGAATCATCTTCCAACGAAATCTGTGTGACTGACTTAGGTCATATCTACCCTTTCACCCAAACAAACGACACTCCAAGACCCAACCCAAGGAACCTTCGGATCCAAATCGCGATCGACGCGATTCCAATACGAAAGAATCGATCGAGGACCAAAAACGGAAAAGCAAGAAAGAAAAGAAAGAAACGAAAGAAAGACGGAAAGAACGGCATCATTTGGCGCGCCTATAAAATGTTATCCTCGTCGGTGCTGATGGAAAATCTCTGTCGATCGATAGGCTAAAACGGGGACACCGTAATTTCCTGCGTCGGATAACGATGTTCCACTTGAATTATGCATTTTTCGATAGACTTTTTCGGATTGAGCGCGAACTCGAAACTATAGCGATCGATCGATCGATCGATGGAGCGAGCGAGCGAGAGCCGACCTGCCGATCGATCGATTTCGACGACGCGACAACGATGTTAACTCGATGGACGATAAACCTACCCGCATGCAGAGGGCCACGCCGTGGAGCTTATATCCACGGGCCGTAATCGACGTTATCCATCGACGTAGTGACGAACGAGCTGGAATGGAGAACGAGCCGGCGATAAGCGGGACGCCGTCGCCGCCATCGCCGACAAACGCCGCTACGCGCTTCTACGTCTGCTAATTCATTGTTCCTGCATTTGCGCGAGCTCGCTTATTTTTTTCCACCTTTTATGACGTAACGTCGCCTCTTTGACGCGTTGAAATCGGAACGTCGAGTCCACCACGGTGCGCACCAGCTCCGTTTCATTTTTCCTTTTGTGAAATATAATTCTTTTTCTCCCTCTTTTTTTCCCCCCTCCTCTTTCCCTCTTTTTGATATAATCTCGATCGAGAATTTTTTACTCTTTCCCCCCCGGTTGCTTTGTTAACGCACGCTTTTGTTCCTTTGATACGTATTGGGACTCCGTTTTTTTCCTCTTCCTTCCTCGTAAAAATCGTCGATGTCCGGATCGTTTTTGTTACTACGACGCGTCGTTCTTGCTGGAAGACGAACGATTTCTTGGTTGCAAGAGATAACGACGCAATGTCGCTTCGAAGCGATTGAAATCCGAGTTCTTCCTAGTTTTTGTCCAACGGAATCTATCTTCCTCGGATCTTAATTAAGAAAGTGGCTCGTTCGATTCGCTTATTAGAAAGTTCCTTCTATTAAAAAGTAAAATATTATCTCGGAAAACTCGAAGCAACCGTTGGAAGTATCAATTTTTACGAAGTAATCTCGCCTTCGCGACGAGGTAAACTCCTCACTGCGTCGATTCTTCAAATTTACTCGATTCCATTCGATCCTCTTCGGGATGTTCGCTGTGGCAGTTCAGCGATTCAAGAAAAAAAAAAGAAAAGAAGAAACGGCCCTTATCACCGAATTAATTAGGCCTGTCTATCGATAAGAGTTGACTTTCGTCGAACGAGCGAGCATTTTCGAAGAAAATCGTTCGACCGAACGCGTATATCGCTCTCTAATAATTTCATAAATTATCTCGACGAAATGTTCGTATTATTCGAAGGTTCGTTAACATATATTTCGCCCCTCGTCCGTTGGACGAATTAAAAGTCGCGATTTATTTAATGCGCGATGTATACGCGAATACGGATTATCAGTTTCTCCGAAACTCGTAAATAGAGGCTCGTTGTGTGCAATTTTTCACTTTTGGCGAAAAGACGGATAATCGTAGAACTGAGAGTCGTAAAAACGCGCGACTAGGAAAATCTCTTTCTCTAGACACGTTCTTAGACTGTACCAATGACGCAAAAATACTACCTTTGACTGCTAAAGGCGTATATAATATACGCTTTCACAAGTCTATCAATATTTACGAAAGGCGTAAATTTACGCCCTCTGTATGTTTTTTTATTTTATTTTAACACCTTTTACTGTTTTAATAACCGATTCAACGTGGAATTTATGCATTTACAATATCCTTCGGTCAATCGTCTTCGTATTGTTCAGTTGCACTGCTCTCGTACGCTCTCGCGTCGTGCATTGATTCGTGCAGACCTGTTTCTTCACTGCCTATAATTTATTTAATTCTGTCTTTAATTTTGGATTTTAGCCATTCGCTATTTTCCCAAATAATATAGTAGATCCCAAAGTTGGTTGTTCAGAAGAAAAGAAAAATTCCTGCAGCAATCAAAAGGTGGAACCACCCGAAAAACATTCGACGTAGACCCCAAAAATCGTTCAGCCTCGTCTTCTCCTCTTCTCTTCCTCTAGCGCGTGCCGAATGAGGATCGCGAGTCAATTTTATTCCCTCGACGAAGTAGACTTTAACGAGATGAATCGTCGCTCGCGTTTTTGGAGCGAGCGAAGCTTAAATTTGAAATACGGGAAGGAGGGCGCGCCTTCCCCGTAAACGGCATGACGGATGGCCGTCTCTCGAAAAAGTAATTCGAGACGCGAACTCCATACCGATAGGAAGACGACGCGGCCTCGCATCATTTATTTACATATTACACGGTAGACGGGACATCTGTTTCGTCGAACCTCCTGCCGCTGACGGACGCCGATCCGTTCATCATAGCTAGGCGGTCATGCGTTACCGCGACCGCAGCCACCATAGCGAGCTGCGCGTGCGCCGGATGCATCGTCCTGCCACTTTTCTTCCCCGCGATTAAAGAGAATCGCCCGAGACCGCGATCTCGACCTATCGCCGGCTATTTTTCAAAGGAAAGAGCACCCAGGTCCGAACGGACCCAGTTCGAGCTCTTCTCAAGGGTTCCGCAGTCGCTGGATCGATCGGAACGATTAAAAGGGGAGAGGTCAATTATCCTTGTCCTGTCGATTATCCTTCGAGGAAACAATCGAGTCGCTAGCGGTCTTCGTGCTTTTCGTTTGGACCCTCTGGCTGATCCGGTTCGACCTCTACAATAAGTACAATAAGACACCCATAGGCATGCCTTCGAAGTTGCACAGTTGTGCAACAGCAAGCAGTGTAGTGGCAAAATAGGAATCCAAATAGGAATCCAAATACCAATAACCAAAGTCGTGCAAACTCTTGCATCTTTCACTATCATTTATGACCATGATCCTTGACGATTCATTTACAACCATCTTCTTCTTACGACGCCATCTCCTTTCGAAGGCTGGCGATCCAAGTGACCAACGTGGCTTTAGATACTGCCATGCGGAAAACGTCCACTGAGACGCAGGTCGCGTATTTGCGGTTCAATCGTTCGTCCTGAAGGGGCATAGTCGCTAGAATCGTAGCCCAATTGAAAATGTTAAGCGACGCCGGATCTCCGCGAGTCAACGATCGTCTGGTTGGATTACGCCATTTTGACGAGTGCCGAGGAGCTCGGAGATGTCTCAAGGATCCAGAAAATGTTGACACGGTAGTCGTCGCACCGCAAACTCAATCCCACCTACATTCCGATGATTTACAGTTGCGGTTCCATGGCGTGGCTGGCTGCAGTCGAGTGATAGCGCGTAATTGCCGCGGGACCAGGAACGATTAGCATATTAACGCCAGGATGACGCAAAGAAGCGAGATTTCACTGCGACGGCGACTCGTCGCAGTCGAGAGCACCAAGCTTTGCTGACTGACTGATCGTCCGGATTCCACGTCGACCTTCGTATTGACTTTTCGAGCCCGAATGGCGCCCGAAAGCGTCGAACTAAGGATTCTCGGCTAGTACCAGCAGCGCCTGATCGTTCCATCTCGTTCCTAGGTGATCCGCGGTCGAAAGGTTAAACGCGCAAGTTCGTTCGCGTCCCCCAAAATACGTTCGCGAATTTTTCATGGGCCTTCGTGGCGCGCGTCGGACGAACGACCAACGAAAATGGAAGTGACATCGACTCATCGCGAACTATTCCATCTCCCAGAGAAACGTTACGGTCGATTACGGTTCGACCAGTTCCGAGGGATTTCGTTCGGGTAATCGAAATAGCGTGTTCCCCTTAACCTAGAACTCTCATTAATTCGCAAAATTATTCGTTTCGCATCGTGACTTTTCTATCAATTTCGAAGATTGGCGCGCAACGACGATCGCGTGTCTCGGAGAATTCGAAGAAGTGGGAAGTAAATTCATTCTCGGTTAATTCCTTGAATTTCGACGAACCAATTGCTTCGATCGCCTACTTATCCGATGATCGAAGAAGGGATCACCGCAGTCGTGCAAACTCTTCATCCGCGACTATTCCTTTCGGTCATAAACCTTGACCATTCTTCACAACCACGATTGTTGACTATTCTTTACAACCATAATCCTTGGCGCAGCGACGTATGCTACATTTACTTGAATAATGCCCTTGCACCCTACGATCACCACGCGTTAGTATTCCCAATCGCTTTCTTATCCAATAACGAAAATAGGAATCAGAATAGGAATCCAAAGACCAATAACCAAAGCCATGCAAACTCTTTCATCCTTGACTGTTATTTATAACCATAATCCGTGACTATTCTTTACAACCACGATCCATGACTATTTTTTACAACCAAAAGCCTAGACTATTCTTTTACAACCATCTTCTTCTTCTTCTTATAACGCCATCTCCTTTTCGAAGGCCTTTGGAAGATCCAAATGACCAACATGGTTTTAGATAGTGCCATGCGGAAAATGTCCATTGAGACGCAGCCGAACCATCATCAAATGTCTTTCAGCCGAGAATTTTGACGCCTCTTGCTCTGACTCTTGCCCTCGATGATCAGTCACAAAAATCCATATCTTTCTCCTCGCATCAGGTGACCAATGTAACGTGTCTTTCTCTCCTTTACCACAAGCATGAGTTCCTTCTTTTTCCGCGTACGGTTAAGGACTGCCATTACCTTGACATTTACAACCACAATCCTTGACTATTCTTCACAACCACAATTCTTGGCGCTGCGACATGCTCTACATTTGCTCAAAATAATGCCCTTGCACCCTAAGATCGCGATAACGTCGCCATTTCGTTCGTTCTTCCTCCTTCTTCCTTTTTCCTCATTCCCTCTAGTCGCGCCTCTTCTAAGCAAACGCGGATCATTCGGTCGACTACGAAATGACCGCGTGCACGAGCCACCTGCGTTCGGTCCCTTCTGGCGTCGACGTCGACAGATCCGCTTATTACGCGGTACGGTCGATCATCGCAGTCCCAACAGGGAGTCGTCTTAACGCGGCAACTGGTTCGCCAGTTCGCTGCGGTACGATCGCAGCACCACTGGCGGAACCAGAAGCGTCCTTCTATCGGGCGTAAATGCGAGCGGCCCGTTCGCCGTGCACGCATCCAAATTAATATCTCGGAGATTAGTGGAAGCGCCGACTAACTAACTGGCTGTCGGCAATCTGGATTACCGGCCTTACGGCCGGTCGGTCATCGCAGACGCCGCCGACGCTCGCCGTCGAGCCATTAATCTCTTAGGAAGTTGGAGAAATTGAAGCCGGATAGGAGGCAAGCGACGTCGTTATCCCCCACCCAACTCTCGACCATGGTTACGTCGAATTCACCTATACGCCCACGTACCGGCAGGCCACGCCGATTTCACGGCTTTCTATCAACGCTGTATGCCTGAAAATTGAATCCCGGTGCATCATCCTGCGCGCATGAAACGTAGCAGGAGCTCGAGGTCGTCGTTGGTACCAAGGGGAATTCATACTGGTCTTCTAGCGGCTGAGAGTGGCCTTTAGGTTTGGTAATTAACAGGCCTGACGTGCTTGCTTCATTGCGTTCGTGACGTGTTCACAGGATTTTTTCGAGCTATCCGTGAAATTGCATCGATAGAAAAGAAAAGATGTTGGCTCGAATATGTTCATTGAAACACAAATTGTAGGAGTTCGTAAGAATTACGGTGACCACTTTTATTGAAACTTCAGCAAACGCGAACTAGGATCGATTGGAAAATTCAGTCGCGTTTCGTTTATCGACGCAAGGTTTAGAAATTCAAGCCGAACTGCGACCCTAGTCGAAAGATACGACCGACGAAGATCGGCGCGAATATCGCCTAGCTGGTTTGGACACCTTCGAGGCGAGCGTTGGACGATCATCCGTAGGAACGTCCACGCGTGAAGATTAAGACTCTACGAGTCGTTATTCCCTATTTATTAAGCGACCTTGTGGGAGTTATTTTATTAGGGGTCGAGTTTAACGTCGACCCCGGAACGATCGGGGCGGCCGAAGGAAGGGAAAGAGGGACAAACGGACAGAGAGAGGAGAGGGAGAGGGAGGAAAAGGGAGAGAATGCGAGCGCGAGGAGTTAACGAAGGATGTACCGGGTAATTACGGTCCTAGGGGGAGATCTCCGTTGTCCCTTCCTAGTCCCACCTCGTCCCTCACTCACTCAGGCTCCTAATAAAATTAACGACTGTCCGAAATTAACGGCATGAACCGGCTCGAGCCTGACGCAAATCCAGCGTGGATCGCAGTGTGATCTCGAAATTGATGAAAGATCCTGCATTCGCGCGCGCGTGTGTGTGTGTTTGGACGTAGGTCGTGAGGCAGAAGTCACAGGTCGTAAAAAGGATCAAGCGTAGGCCTAATTCGCGCTAGGTCGACCATTTCTTTCCATTAAGCTGGAAGGCGACTGTTTCTCGTCTATTCGAGGATCCTAGGGACTCGCGATAACCCCATCAGCGATTCCCGACGTAGTTCGAGTCGCGTTCACCGAACCGTGATTCAGTGTTTCTTAAGAATCGAGTCACGACGCGGTTTACCCCGCTGTCGATCCTTTTACGGCTCCCCTCCTCCCCCCTCCATTTTCCTGGAGGTTCGTATTGTCGTTCTTGAAAAGATTCCGCAATATAAATCAGCTTTGCATCCGTGAGCGACCCCACCGACGTTCGAGATACCAATTTTGCCGCGACACACAGCGTTCTTACGCAAACGTTGCTGTTCCCTTTGCGCGCTCCTACGAAACCCTACAATCCGTCGCTATAACTCGTTCGGACGCACGATCCGGAGTCGCTAGGCCAGCCCGATCATAGCCGAGGACAAACAAGGCGATTCGCTCGCGATCGCTCAGCCGTTTTCCTTTCTCCCTGATCCCGCTTTCATGGCTTTTTCCTTCCTTGCTCGCCACGGCCTGTTTTCGTCCCGATGCGAGCAAACATCGCTCTATCCTCGTCGTCTAACGATTCCAACGTTGGACACGATAAAGTTCTAGGTTTGAAAGAATAGTTCTCGTGAATAGGATGTTTTCTTTCAACTTCGCGGTATCGATACAAAGCGGATCGAGGAAAGAAGAATTGCTGGAGGAATAATAACGATCCTTTCTTTACAGTTTTGTTTTTACGAAGATGAAGATATCAATGATCGTCGTATACGTTATCGTGTCCTAGTTCCTAAAACTTAGACGAACTTCGCTCTGAACACCACCCTTAAACCATCACGATCGGGATCAGGAAAAGACTTCTCGTTTTGGGATCATCTTTTAGGTGTATTCCAAGAGTAAGAGCTTGATCTTGATGACAATTGGACGAATAATGTTAAAAAATATGCCCGTTAACTTATACAATCTATATAACAAATATTTAAATTTCGTCTACAATGATTCACTTCCAAGTTCTTTCCGTTTTGGAATCATTTTTAAGGCATATTCCAAGAGTAAGAGCTTGATCTTGATGAGAATTGGATGTACAATGTAAAAAAGTATGCCCATTAACTCGCATGACCTATGTAACAAATATTAAAATTTCGTCTATAGTGGTTCGGTTCCAAGTGCCTAAAAGTGAGACAAACGGGAGAAGTCTTTTCGTTTTGGAATCATTCTTAAGATACATTCCAAGAGTACCTTTGATCTCGATGAAAATTAATAATTATATTTGTTATACTCGACGATCGTATCGGGTCTACAATGGTTCGAGTCTAGCGATAAGCTTAAAACATCAAAGATCCGAAGGTAGGAAAAACGAATAAACACCACTTTATCCTTCGCAAGGCAACGATTTTATTCGCGCTCTCTTATCATCGATAAAACGCGTTAGATCGACGTAACAATTTTGTACAATTCCCACAACTAAATTATACGAACACTCGCGTATGGGATCGAGTCGAGCGTATCGATCTTGCGGTCCTAGGGGCGCGGAGGGAGAGCCATCGTCGCGCGAGTAACTTCGAAACGGTTAAAAACAGCGGAAAAACTCGAGACGCGTTCGGGATCTTCCAAGTATCTCGCGCGAATCTTGGATGCGCGACAAGTACGAATCGACGGCGACGTCTTGGAGGTGCGCCCCTCGGATCGTAGGATTTCCATGGGAGGCAACGGCGGCGACGCAAATCGAGCCGCGGATACCGCGGGAAATCTATTATCTCGTCTTCCGCGTCGACGGCTCCGGATCCGCCCCGTATCCGCCTCCGTATCCGTCTCCTTGCCTAGCGTCGATCGTTTTATCTCATCCGTCCGCGGTGGATTCGTCAAGACCTGGAATCCGAGGCTGCCGTTGCTCGACAACGACCGCTTCGAGAGAGAGTCAAGGAGCCGTGGAAACGCCAGCAAGACGATCAACGCGTACCGAGAGAGCTGCGAGAAAGATTAGGAGCTGGAGAAGAAGGATCGAAGAGCCCAGGATGAACGGAGACGAGGTTAGGCGAGGATAGGCGAAGATAGACGAAGAGGGTAAGGATAAGCAAGGGCACGAGAGCGTTCCTTCTTCCTCGTGATATTATCCTTCGGCTCCGTGGTGGTGGTAAGAAGCCATCTTTTACGCCGGCGGAATACCAATGATGCCAACAGAACGGATAAAAGTGTATCGAGATACTCGACTGCTCGACTTGCGTTGGATACGCGCGCGCGCGCAACTAGGAAGTGTCGTGGTGCAAGGGGTTGGACGATTACACGTACGCGTGGATTTGGAAGGAAACACGAGTTTCAGTGGGAGCTGGAGACCGAGACAATACAGAGCGAAGATGGCCAATATCGAGGCAAAAAAGATTTTCGCGTTCGCGGTGCGAATCGAAGGTACTAGAGGGGTGTTTTCATCCCCCACACACTCCTCGCTGTATCCCTGGCCAAGGGGTTCTTCATTCGCGTCCTTCGAACGAATCGATTTCTGGTGTCTTCGTCTTTAGAGGGTTGCCTTAGCATTCCGGTTGGTTTAGGATTCTACTTTCTTTACCGATCCTTCTTCTCTTCTCTTCTTTTCCTTTGTCTGGTTGTTCCTTCAGGGGATAGAACAGCGTGCGATACGCGCGACTCGACTTCGCGACTGTCGCGATAAGGTTAACGTCCTCCTGGGTTTGTTCCGACATTTTGGTAGACTGGGGTGGCATCGTGTTAGTGCGCGTTCGGAGCTTGACTTTTTATTCGTGTCTTCTTGGCAAGTCGGGGAAGATGGTACCACAGTCACGATTTTTTTGGATGCATCGAACCTATTGGCTGGATTCCCTTGGTCGGTATATCCAAAAGGAAGGATTAGCTTTCGAATTCCCCACTGTCGGGAACGTATAGTCGCTTGATTTCGTGCTAACTTTCGGTAGTGGCTTGGTTTTTTCTAGTGGATATCGCGATATAATTTCTGGTTATTAATAAAAATCGGAATATATCGATGGAATATTAAATATCAAGTACAAACTTCCGCTTATGAACAGGCAACTGTGATAGAACTTCACTTGCATTTGTATTTCTAGCTATTAAAAAAATGAAGACGAGACGGAAGCAATTCGATATCGCCATCTGATTTCCTATTATTAGTGAAAGTCTTCTGGTGGAATATATCGACTGAATATTAACTACGATTGATATTAAATATTAGGTACAAACTTCCGCTTATGAAGAGGAAACTATGATAGAACTTTACTTGCTTTTGCATTTCTCGTTATTAGAAAAATGGAGGCGAGACGGTATCGCGACGAACCGAATAAGATTCTTGCCAGGAGTGTACCAACGTCCGTCTGGTTTTATTTGGACCTTCCAGGAACGACGGGATGCCGTCGTTATCGGGACGTATAGCCTCGGCGCGATCCGTGCGTATCTTCTTTCCGCGTTGCAAATAAATTGCGAAAGACCGCGGGTGAATGGGCGCATTTCCATACCATCCGCGATTAGAAGAGACGAAAACGCTAAGGCGCTTATGAAAAAGCAAGGGATGGGAAATCTGCCACGGGCGGAAGTTCGCGAGATTCCATCTCCGCGCTAGCGAGTTAATCCTTTCAACGATGCGACGTCCTTATACGTCGTACGTGCGATGTTCAAGGCGCTCACAGGGACGATCTATTGTCACCACCTTTGCCAAACACGTTTTCAAAGTATCCGCGCTTTTACTCGATACTCTCTGCCATTTTTTCTTTCCTTGGCCGAAAGCAACGTGGATACTAGACGACCTTGGCGTCTTTTAGGATCTAATGATATAAAAAAAACATAAATTACGTTTCATTACGTCACGATATCGAGGCGTCAGCTATTTTACCAACTTCTTTCCCTTTATCATATTTTAGGACGCTAATTGAATGTAATTGTTCAATACTCTTTTGATATGAATTACATTTTTAAACGCGTTGTTATGTCGTATTTACACGGGTTGAATCGTGTCGCTACATGCGCGAATATTTTGTCGCGTGTATTTCATTCGCACCGACCCACTAAAATCCACTAATCCGATGAAGGATGGGCGAGAAGAACCGAGAGCTTTTGTTTGCACAGCTATGATCACCGAGCAAAATGTTAACGTTCAGTCGAATCTAGGGACTCTACGATTCTCCTAATGGAAATATTTGAAAGGACCAAACAGTTTCATCGTGTCTAACCAAATCGTTGCTACGGTCAAACAAATCTACTGAACGTCTTCCAGATTTTCCAAAGAAATGGACGAATACCAGTTGGACTGACGTCACGCGCGTGAACGTGAGCAAGTTACGAGTTCGCGACAGGGAAAATCTGCATCGCACATCGACGAACAGCGCGGTCGACCGACGAAATCGATCGAGGGTTTAGGTCGACGGTAGGAAATAGCAGAGCCATCAGAGATTCGCGTAAAATTCGTTCACGATTTCCCTCGAAAAGAGAAGGAGCTTACTCTCGCCGAATGAATACAGAGGCCACGGTAATAAATCACTGTTTAAAATTCTATATTTCCGCGAGATCGATTGATTATCACATCAAAATGATCCATTCAATTTGTAGGTAGAATTTAATTTGTTCGTTCGTTAGTTCGTCCCTCCGTTCGTTCGTTCGTTCGTTCGTTCGTTCGTTCGCGGTACAGGAGGATTTGCCGCGTACAAGAAGATTAATATTGCTCGTAATTGCATCGAATGTACCTTGATCCTGCTATTACCAGACGCGTAGAGTATAGTCGTAACGACAGCTTTTAATAACAGGATAAATGGACACGGTGGCCGTTTATGAAATCCACATTACGATGAAAAACTGATGCGCGCGACCGATCGCCGCCCGACCGCGGTAACGTAATTTCCTTGTTAAAATCGGCGCTGGTTAGGATCGCGTCACCGCTTTTCAATGCGCTTTTCTTCGTTGGCGTCGACGGTGAGCGCGTCGGAAAGCCGCCATTCGATTAGGATCCTTCGTGACGATCGGAAGACAAAAGCGACGCCGATCGAACGGCGCCGTTCCGTTTCTTCCGATCGATCGACGAGTTCAAAAAAAAAAACTCGTGCGTCTCGACGAAAGAAGGAACGAACGAGCGAGAAGATAAAAGGCGCAAATGAATATTTCGAACCTTTTAAAAATTGAAAAAATATTTTTCCTTCGTACGAATGGCATTGTACGGCGAACCTTTGAAGATCGACGTTTCGACGATTGTTTGGTAGAACACAATGGGGGATCTGTTCGTTCTCGTTCGAAAATTTAACCATTAAAATTTAACTCTTCGCACAAAGTGACCCGTACGAATGAAAAACATCAAAAGGTACGTATCGTTGTTCTTTCGTATTGTTAATTATTGTTGTTTCCTTCGTAACGATGGAAATGAAAAATTAAATGTCGGATAAAGAATTCGTCCAAATGTTTTCTGTCGTGCGAACGTTTTGAAATACGAGGGATACGTTGCTCTAGCTCGAGCTCGGGTCGCGTCGCGTCGCGTTTCGTAAAATATCAAAAGCGCGAACACTCGCGGCCTTACGATATTTTCTTTTTATATATACGAGTAGTAGGCATCGTTGACACTTTTACCTGTCGTGGTGCGACACGCTCTCGTTCAGTGCCATCAGGGAAATTCGGGGTTTTAAACGCTTTCGTCGTTCTTCGAAACACGCCAAAATCGATTTCTTTCCAGTTTTTTTAGACCTTATCGATGTCTTAAGGGATTTCTGAAAATTATTCGAACATTTGCGAGAACGATCGTGACGCGTTCCAACGCATACACGCGTAGTACATACGTGTTTGGTACTTTGGTTAGCTCATAACTCAATTACCAAGGTAATTAATGGCGGTGGTACAATACGAGCGGGAAACTGTGCTCGTCTCCCGTTCGTGTCTTGGCAAATATTTGTATTAACATAACAACGTGTGAACTTAAGAGACGAGCCGAGAATCTAGGTCTGTCTTTACTCTACCAAGGGCAAATACGCGGATCTTCATTGTCGGCTCCTTTCTACCGACTCGAAAGTAAATTTAGTGTTCCGCTCTGTCGAGCTGTGCATGCGAATCTATTAGGAAAATGTATTTTTCCCTTTCCTTCTTACCTAAAAATGGAACAATTCGATAGTCGCGTCGATCATTTACAATCCAAGCAGACGTATAACTCGTAGAGTTTTATAAGAATTTACTTGACGCATGAGAATGTATTTTTTCTTTCCTTCTTTCCTAAGGTGGAAACATTCGATAATTTGGACAGGTTGTAGTGGAAACATTCGATAGTCGCGTCGATCAACTACAATTCAAGCAGATGTATAACTAGTAGAGTTTGATAAGAATCTATTCGGCGCGTGAAAACGCATTTTTCCTACTCCAATACCAATTCCGTCTCCTCACACATATTTTTCTACATTGCACCGCTGTTTTGTGGAATTCAGTGTTTTACTTTACCGAGATCAAACTTTTTATCTGAATTCGTAATCGCGTCGATCATGTGCCATCGAAGTAGACGTATATAATTGGCAAAGTTTAATAACTTTGATATAATCTTCCAAGGCCGAAAGAGCCACAGCACGAGAGTTCCCATAGTCTTGTTAGAGGCCAAACGTTTCGAGTCGCAAGGAAAATTAAAGCAAGCATCCACTTTCGAAGGGAAGGGACTTCGAGGCAATATTCGTTGCCTTCGGTGGGACACGTAGAACAATGCCCCTGCCTATTAGATCAGCCCATGTCGCGTTGACATCTGGGTAAAGAACTCTATTATGAAGAAAGATCGTTGCTCTTGAAAACGTTGGAATATCACGGTGATATTCCAGCTCGTATCCACGCGATCCGTCTTGTCCTCCTCGATTGAAATTAACTGGCCAATATCGTCGATACGCCTGGTTCCTCCCCGTGGTATTGCCACGTGGCAAGCAAACACACGCACACGCGCGCGATGATAGGGAAGGGAGGAGAAAAAGGATGAACGCGAGTCTCCCTTGTATGCAGTAATATTACTTCCTGAAATCGCGCTGGCGGAGCTTCCACCTCCGTTCAAAATCTACGGCAGGTCTGATAAACACCCTACAATAACGATTTTACCGGGAGTAAGGTACACTCGCGTTTCCTTCGTGATTAAAAAGATGCTAACATCGATTTTATTATATTCGCTTTATTCCATCGCAGCACAGCCATTCGAACTTCATCGAAAAACACTTTCGTTTCTGGAGCAATTATCAGCGACAGGATGCTCGAGTTAACTATGAGATGACTCGGAGGTTCAGGGAACTAAGCGAAACTGCGATCAACCAATTCGTCTTTCTCGCAAATGATTCTTGGTGGGTCGCTTCTCGTCCCAACACCGATCGCTATTGTGTACCGTTATCCCCCGCTGCTCACGTCGTTCTGGGTAAAGTCAATCCCAAGTTTCCACGATAAATTCGCGATCAAGTCGCGCGCGTCTCGTTAAACTTGATTTTGCTTTGCAGTGAGATCAACGACTCGTTGACGTCTCCTCTCCATATTCGTGATTAAAGCGAGCACTCGTATACCCTAAAAGACCCGGACATCAGATACGTTATCTCCGCGACGATTTAGCACGAGCGGAAATCCCGCTTTTCTCCGCGATTGTTCCCCAATCCTCCAAACGCTTTCATAGACGTCGTAGAGATCAATTCGATCGTCTCGTTACAACTTCGTTAAAAATAGAGACTCCTCTAGGTCCACTCGACCCAGGAATCCCCGAAGAAGCGTTCGGAATCAGCGCGTGCTCTTCGTTAAACGCTTAATCAGGAAATTTACATTACTCGATCGGTCAAAGGCGCGCTAACTCGCGCATTACGTGGCAGCAGCACGCGCCTATAGACCTTCATGTAGATGAACCAACCCCTGGCCTAGGCGCGGTGGTCGGAGGAGCATGCGATTCTCGCTTCTCCAGCTCGTAGCGGAGCAATGCGCCCCGATATCGCGGCTCAAATGCCGTAAGCATGACTTCGAGATAACGGACGATATAATTCACGGTGTTATCTTCGCTCGTTACCGCGGCCATTCCGGCCGGATATACTCGGCTCTGCCTGGCCTGGCCTGGCCAGGCCTGGCCTAGCCGCGAAGAAAGGACGATGCCTTTAATTAAAGCCCCGCATTAATCAATGCGGCGATATTCTTCTGCCGCTGGTTCTCCTTCTTTCGGGCATTTCCTGCGCTTGCCACTTGCTTACGCGCGGTCGCCTTCGACCAACCCTCTTTCCCTCTTTCCCTCTTTCCCTCTTTCCCTGTTTTCCTCTTACCTGCCACAGACGAGATTCGGTGACGCCCCCAACTCGAACTCCCCACTGATCGATCGACGACCGACTCTTCCTTAACGCGATCAAGGCGACGACACTCTCTAGATCGAGATAAATGGCAGATGGTTCGAATTTGCACTATGGTAGACGATTGTCTCGAAGGATCTTCCGTCGATTTGGGAATCCGGGACTGTCGAAATAAAACGTGTGTCCTGTTCGCTCGTTACCATGGCTATTCCAAGCGGATATATTCAGCGCTGCCTGCCCTAGCCTGGTCTAGCCTAGCCAAGCCTATTCTAGTCTGATCTAACCTAGCCTAGTTCAGCCTGGTCCAACCTAGCATAGTTTAGCCTAGCCTAGTCCAGGTTGGTCTAACCTAGCCTAGTCTGGCGAAGAAAGGACGGTACCTTTAATTAAAGCCTCGCATTAATAAATGCAGCCATATTCTTCTGCCGCTGGTTCTCCAGCTTTCAGCGTTTCATGCGCTTGCCCTCTTTCCCTCTTACCTGCCACATACGAGATTCGGAGACGCTCCCAACTTGAACTCCCCACTGATCGATCGACGACTGGCTCTCCCTTAACGCGATCAAGGCGACGACACTCTCTAGATCGAGATAAATGGCAGATGGTTTAAATTTGCACTATGGTAGACGGTTGTCTCGAAGGATCCTCCGTCAATTTGGGGATCCGGGACTGTCGAAATAAAACGTGGCGCGACTCTTCGAGAACACTCGAGCAAAGGGAAATCCCCCAGGCGCGCGCGAACTCTTTCGATCTTCGATCGCGTGATCCTGAGATGCGAGTGGAATCGTCGAGGTCGGAGCGATCTTATCACGATTTACGACTAGCTTACGACATGAAAAGACCCTTTCGCAAACTTTTATAAGTTAAATTAAATAGCGTGTAAAATATTGCGGGATCGCGTGTCGCGGCGAATCCCTAAGCTTTATCAGTGTCTTCGTTTGGCGAAGCTTAGCCTAATAACCGCCCTCTCTCTCCACTTTCTATTGCGTCTTTAATCACGCGTATTCGCTGCCCCTCGCGGCAGTTCGTCAAGATCCCTACCGCAAACTCGTAGATTCCCTCGAAGCCGAGTAAACCTCCAGAGTTCGCCATCGAATTGTTCGACGATCGATGATCGATCGATCGATCCGTGATCGACGTTTCCAAAATACTAGAACACCTTTAAAACGTTCGTCGAACTCGGAGCAAACTCAACTCTACAAAGACCCCCAAACTGTTTGGTTATTGGGCTGGAGTAATCTCGAAGGATTCGCACGAGCAGGCAAAAAAGCGAGCATCGAAGCTTAAAAGATTGAATCCCATCCCTGAGAGTCGACAATACGGTAGCGTGCCAATGCCTGTCCCGTTTTACCTCGGCTCGATCAGGAGCCAGCGTAGAAACGCAAAATCGTAATTCACCGACTCAGCGGTTCGTCGAAGGGACGTGGCTTCCTCGTCTTCTCCTCTCGGCGACAACGACGTGCTTCACCGCGAAAAGCGATCGTCGATCGAGGGAAGTGGAAGCGGTCCGTGCGGTGCGTCGGCGATATCGGGACGCGATCAGCCCCCTCACCCCCCTAAAACTAGGGTAGATAGGGAGGGTGGACAGACGGAAGTTCGGCGAGGGCTCGGTCTATGGGTGCGGCCGGCTGCTACGACTCCGACGCGCCGAATTTATGAACACGATCGACGCTACGCGCTTTCACGATATCTCTATCGACGTCTAGCCGTCGGTCGGTCGGTCGGTCGGTCGGTCTGTCAGTCCTCTCTGGAAGCCTCTTATCGAAGAGCGAGTGGAGATCGTCCGGATGGGCACGCGCGTGGACCCTCTCCAACGTTGGAAACCAGATACGACAGCAATTTACGATCCAAACCGGCTTATGTTTCGTCCTTTGAATACCGTTTTCTTCGCGCAGAAGCGCCAGTTCCGCGTGGAAGCGCCATCGTTCGCTCGCGATGATGATAGAGGATCCCCGGTGCCGGGACGGCTTCGATCGACATGGTCAAAGTAAGTCCTTCAGAGAGTTTACCTCTTTGAGAGTCCGCGTGTTTCGAGCTTCGTCGAGCTCCGAGAGGGGAAGGAGCGTTTCCAGGGAGTCCTTGCCTATGTGGTTGTGGCGTATTTGACTAATTGTAAATAAAGCGTACTGCTTCGCGCGAACAATTAACAAATTGAATACACCAATAGCGCAACGTAAGGCAAACTTCGTGGCCCATGCGTTCGACGTGACTCGGGAATTCGAAATCGGTCGAGTCGATGTTCAAGATCACGGAAGGAAAGAGAATGGCGCGAAGTTAGCTCGGATCATCGCCATCTAACTCGTCGTCAAAGCGTAGTCAGGAAGTTGGAACCTACAGGAATCGGCTGCATAATCGTACAGGCAACCAACCGACTCCCAGGGCACTTTCGACGGCCTAATAATTATTTCCCCGGATGAAACCTATGGCGTGCATGTCGGGAAACGATCTCGCAAGGAATCGTTCTCCTAATAATTGATCAACGACCTGGCGCGGACGAAGGATCGAAAGGTTTGCTCTAAGGTCTCCGTGTCCCGATAGGGTTCGATCATCGCGTAACCGGGGTTGGCGGTTGCGGCATGGTTT
>JAITYT010000256.1:1163054-1180523 GCA_025433975.1 Liostenogaster flavolineata | reverse complement strand
CCTGACGATGATTCAACAATTTCAAGTAATTTCAATTCAAGTTGAAGTTGATCGTAACTTTCGTCTCAGCTATGTCGAAATTGCGACCGCTTCATTCCAACATCCTTAACTTCGCTTGCGAACGATGCGACTTTCTTTCAAGCCGACGATGGTACAACAATTTCAAGTAATTTCAATTGAAGTTAGAGTTGATTCTAACTGGAGCCTCACCGATGTCGAAATTGCATTTCGTCGATCGCACTTGGTTCGAGAGCAGTGCACAAAGCGATGCGCGGGGTCGTCAATATGATAATAATCGACGATAATGTCCTCAAAGGCAGGGGTTTGCTCTCATCCACGCGATATAATTCGTATTCCAAAGCGGTAATATCGCGAGGTACGTATTAACGTCATTAATAAAGTTCCGCGAGACGTTTCGCGTGAAGCCAACTCGTATATCTTCCGGGAAGGAAAAGCACCGATCGATCGTCAGCATCGGTAGAAAACCGGCTCGATAATAACGGAGATTGGATTGGCGAGACTGTCGCGACTCTTGCTCGGTCCGATCGATGGATCGTCGCTGCCAGTGTGGGAGTCGAGCGCGAATGCCGCTCGAACCGCGGAATCGCGATCGAAACGCGATTGACCTCGTTACGTCGACGCGTTATCTCGGTCGAGTGCTTTTAATTTAGACAGTAATAACGATAATAAGGGGCATCGTCGCGTTAATAATCCGTCGCCGTTGAATTCGCGATCCGTCCTTCGTGTCAGGCTCTCTGGATGACGTCGCTGTCGGCGAAGCCGATTTCGAGACTTTCGCACTGTCATTGAGTGCTGCTGGTTAATTTCTTCCTTGGTGGTGTTGATGATTGTGGTGACAGTCGGTTCATTGATTGATTGGTGATGATAGTGACGATGACAGTTGTGATAATAGTTGGCCACTTGGTGATGATGGTTGTGGTAATAATTGGTTCGTTGTTTGGTTAGTGATAATAGTGATGATATTGATGATGATGGTAGTGGTGACAATGATAGTTGATTCATTGATTGATTGGTGGTGATAGCGATGATGATAACGATGGTGGTAGTGGTGGTGCTGATGGTTGTGGTAATAGTTGGTCGGTTGGTAGTGATGGTGTTGATGACAAAGATGGAGATAGAGCGGTGACGATGGTTGTGGTGATAGGTTGGCATGTTGATTAGTTGGTGGTAATGGTGATAATGTTAACGATGGTGCTAGCCGTGACGATGATAGTTGAGTCGTTGGTTAATTGGTGATAATAATGATGATGATGACGATGATGGTGATAGAGGTGGTGATGATGGTTGTGATAATAGTTGGTTCGTTGAGTAGTGATAACGTTGACGATGGTGGTAGTGGTGGCGATGATGGTAACGGCGACAGTTGATTCGTTGATTGTTGGTGGTGGTGATGGTAATAATGAACGATGAAAACTCGAGTACGAGAGAAAGAGAAAATAATCGAAGAGAGGTTGAGGAGGTGGGGGAGAAGAGAAAGACGTGGACAAAGAGTCGACGACCGGCTCGTATAACGAAGTCGTACGATTCTTCTAGCGCTAATGAATAGGACCTTGCCCTCCTCCACCGGCCGGCCATTATGCTTCTCCACGGTACAAGAAAAAATAATGGAAGTCATTATCGCGCCGATATAATGATTGGAACGGCGTTGGCGGCTGGGGAGCGAGGAGCTATCGCTCGAGTGGCGACTCTGACGAACGATTAAATCGATCGGACCTCCGTCGTTCACAAATGGAGAGTCATGGCGGCGGACCTTTTGCCACCAGCCAGCGGCTTATCTTACAAGGTGGTATTCGCTGCCTTGTCCATTTTCTCAGTTTTTTTATATTTTTATTATTGCTTAGAATATCAGTGACAACATTGACTGTTACTTGAAACTGACCAAAGTTTGGCTAATTTCGACGGAAATATCGTGTGATATCAATGAACCCTAACCATTTTGTCTACATTTTAGACTACTGGCTCGATTAACCCCGATACGAGTGTCCTACGCACGATGTTATTTCTCCAATTAGCAAGATCATTTAGAGCGGAACCACCAGGCAAGGTCTCGGTCATCTGCGTCAACGATTCGACAACTTAACTTCTTACTTTATTACTAAAGGGTTGAGGGTATTGCTGGAGATATCCCACGATAGGGACGGAGACACAGGACGATATCGTTGCGTTCGATCGCAAACGAGGATTGCGATTAACAAGAACGTTTCACGGCCTGAAGATGGTTCTAGCCAGGCTCGTAACCGTGCAGCTACCGAACGGACAAGGTGCGAACGCCGTAAGGAATTCTCGGGTATAAGTGAATAGCTAGGTATTACGTTACGTTATATGGCCGGCAATATGCGTGCAAGTCTACCAACAACGGTAATTGATCCTATCGTTTCTCATGCTTCCTACCCGGTTCTAGGGTAATACCTGCGCCTGTAATCTGCACCGCCACGTCGCTTCATTATAATGTCAGGAATAATGATTTCAGCTCGTTAGCTCGAAAGCTATTACGCGTATCCGCGGACTACGGACTCACCCTTGTTCGGAGCATTTCGGATGAGGTAACGTAACCCGAAATGCGATACGACGCTCGTGCCTCTTTTTCGCCGACCCATCCGACCGTTAGGGATCCCATATTATTCGAAGTTTAATGCTCGATGAACGCCGCTGAAAGTCGATCTTTTCGTGAAAAAGTTGAGGGCGCGATTGTCGCGTGAGACACGTCTTAGTTGAACTTTCCTTGAACTTTTCCTCGGTCATTTTAAATACCCCTGTTAAAAGGACCCGTCGAATTTTTCTAATATCGAGCAGCGCTCGACCCAGCAACGAACTTCTCTTGCGTAGTCGAGGTGTTCTTTGGCCACTTACGAAATGGAAAGGCTAAAACGATATTCACGACCTCGTGTCGATCGATATTTAGTATTTTATAAACTTACAAAGGACTTCGCTTACAAAGACGGCGATTTGCTGATCTCTTGCTTAATTTTTGAGATGAAGATTCTTATTTTATATTAAAAATCAAGTTTCTTTAAGAAACTATGCAAAACCCAGGGGCTAGGAAGTATTCTTCGATGGATGGATTCGTGGAAAGGGATGGTAAATCGAAACGAATCCTCGTCGAGGTGAGGTAGGGTGGATCCCGTCGAGAAGCAGGCAGCCTGTTTACCGATTATAACCGTAGTAACGAGCGTCGCGGGGGAGTCCTGGGCCAGGTCCAGGGGTGGGGAGCGACCGGAGTTGGCGGGAGGAAAAGCGGTAGAAGGATAAGAATTCGATTTGTGGCGCGCAGCAGGCTCGATTATCGCGGACGGTGCGCGCTCACGGCCGCGGGCTAAATTGCGTTCCATTCCTCACTAACTTTTTCAATTTGTCGTGAGTCGCGCAACTAATTACCCGACCGAAATGACTTTTGCCGCGGCGCGCCGTGTGCCGCCACAGCCACGGTCGCGCTACGTCAGCCTCTTTCGAGAACACGACTGATTTTACGCGTCCTGCGTCGCGTAACGGACGATCCCCAAAACCTTCCCTAGTCCTTCTCTAGGTTGGTTCCTGCCTCTTTCTTTGGGAGAAAAGAAGAACCAACCTGGTCGAATCGAGCTGGAATCGGCAATGGATTTAGGTGGAGTCAGCCCATCCATCGGTGGAAATCGTCTAAAGTGGCTAATCCAAAGGAACAAGTTTCGTTGCCCTAAAGCCGATTATTGTGGTTCGCATTAGACTCAATTATCATCGCGTAATCCTGCCAATCATTGACGAGATATTCGACATTGTTCTAAATCCAATTGATGTTGCTGTCCAAGTGGTAATGCGATCGCCGTCACGGGATTTGACCCGTCATGGATAATATATGATCAGAACAGTCAAAGGTCCGAAGCCTATTGATCTAACCGCTTCTGATCAGCTTTGCCAGTTCGAAGGATCCTGGTTCTAGCCGATGACGTAAGGACCTTACGTGGGTCGTTTCATAACCACCTAGCTGTCAGCGAGGATTCAAAAACAACAAACACGACTTTGGCGTCTTCTAATCAATCACTAGCAACTACTAGATTCGATCTCGAAGTACGTCGACGTAACTTATTGTGCGGGTGAATTCAGGTTGAGTAGACCTCGTCAAGACCATGGTTTTAAATTCAACATCGCGATAACGATCGATGTTCCATCGTATACTACTCCCACGAGTTTGGGATTCTAAAATCAAGGATAACAGAGCGATAAAACGATCGTAACTATCTATTCGTCTATCCACCCACTAGCTAGCAGCGATAATCCAAAAACAACAACACGACTTTGGCGTCTCCTGGTCAACTACTACCAACCACTAGATTCGATTTCGAAGTATATTGATGCGAGAGAATTGCATCGTAGTTCAGCTATTCTACTCGCTGCTTATTGTTCAGGTGAATTCAGGTTGGGTAGACCTCGTTAAGACCATGGTCTTAAATTCAACATCGCGATAACGATCGATGTTCCATCGTAGACTACTCCCACGAGTTTGGGATTCTAAAATCAAGGATAACAGAGCGATAAAACGGTCGTAGCTATCTATCCGTCTACCTACCCACCCACACACTTACCTACCTACCTATCTACCTACCTACCTAGCTAGCGAAGGACGGACTGTTTTTCCGTGCAGAATCGATCTCGAAAGTTTCCCCGTCTTCTCGATCGGCGAATACGCGCACGTCTACGTGTCTCTATCGTTAGATTATACGAGAGACGGGCACCTTATGCGCCACGAGAGATACGATTTTCCACCGGCAATAAGACGGAGGTACGGGCGCGACGTCGCTTTTCTATCGAACACGGCGACGAAACGCAATGCGAATGCGTTTTCGTACCGACCAACTTCCCTCGTAAAACTGACTTCTCCGTGCACGCACGTGATTCAAGACCAATTCCGAAGAAAGATAAAACTTCCCGTCGTTCGATCGGATGCCGCTTTTTCGTGGCGCGCCATCGCGTTTTCTCTCGCGAAATTACGAAGAACTCGTATAATGTAAATTATATTCTTTCGAATCGTGACTTTTTAACGAAACCATTTTCCCACCGCCAATCTTTAAGCGAGTCCTTTGAACCGCGCACGTCCACGAGACGTTGACCGAACGTCCACGAGCTAAAAGGGTGGAAAGTGGAACTTTTGCTGGCTGGCGTCGCTCGTCCGTGTAAAAGTTCCGCTTCTACTTAAACACGGTGTGTCCGAGCGAACGATTCCATTTTCTCCTGAGCTCGTTTTGCTCCCGAGTACTCGACGAATGTCACATCCGAGCGCGGTACTTTCGAATTAACGATCGGGCTTACGCAATATCCCTTGGAAGATTGGTTGAAAATTTTCTGTAGAAAAATCTATACAAGATTTCATACCGATATCGGGTCGTGTGATAAATGACTTCCGTTTTTTAATCATGCATTCATTTTTCTCGCCAAATACCGAAATTATTTTATTTGAAACGATCGATTCCGCCCATTTAACTTCCAATGTTAGAACAACTTCCAATGGATAAAATCAATCGTTTCGATTAATAATAATTTGGTTATTTAACGAAAACTGAATGCACGATTAAAAAACGGGTATTTAGAAAATTATTTATGACTTACATTCCTAAAATCTTTTACCAACATTTCCTTATCATTTTCCTAACATCGTTGCTTCTTGCGTCCCTATCGCCATTATCTATCTCAAGTCCTAACCTACGCGGACTAATGAAAATCGGTAAGAGAAAATTCGTGAAAAATTTACGAAAAATTCGTGAAAAGTTCTAGGAAAAAAAAACGAAGGTCAAACGTCAATCTCGTCGTTTACTTCTCGTTCGTTGGTCTCTTTCCTAGACGCTCTTCCTCGTAATAATTATCCCGCGTACGATCATTACGTAACGCAAGCTGGCAATGACCACGTGAAACGTATTTTACGAGCGCCATTCGAAGAATGGAAAAGCTCGCCGCTAGGACACCATAATCATCCTGGGATCCATATCGCGGCGCATAATGCCACCTTTGAATGTCAATCGTTCTGCACGGATTACGTCGGAATAATTTAGCACTGGCAAACGATGAAAGCGCGGCGAGTCGCTTTTCGTTTAAAAGCCCGTGGAATCCGATCAAAAGACGAAATACGAAATTCACGATGGCTCCGGATGCCTTTGAAGGACGACTGTGGGATCGAGCGCGATCGATCGATCGCCCAGCTCATACGGGCTGACGATCCTACCCCCTCCTCCCACCTCCCACCATTTTCCGACCGTCAAATTGATTATTTTTCCCTCGTCGTGCGCGAAACGGCGCGATATTTTTATTTTCGTACCGCGAGCACGCGTGATAAAACGAATTCGCGGTACCCGCACGCACACGCAATATGTCAATAGATCGGACGTTTCGGTTCCTCTTAAAAGGTACTGTCGGCCATTTTTATCGAGGCAGCGAGCGTAATCGAGTCCCGGGTGCTGGTATCTTTCTTCGCTCGAAATCGCTTGTCGCTTCTAGCGCTCTCCGTTTTCTTGTTTGTTTGTTTTTTTAATTTGTTCGTTGCCGTCTCGAAGAAGCGATGCTCGTGGCTTTGCGACGGTCGAATCGACGAATATTCGTCTCGGAAAGCAACCGAGTTTCATTCAGAATTTTCTCGTTTCCGCATTTATCGTTGCGCGATAAGTAAGTCGACACTGCTGAAGAAAGTGTAGAAATTGAAATACGTGTCCATAACTGTGAAAATGGTTTAAGTCAGAATTCAAAAAAAAATTGAATCGATCAGTTATTTCGAGATGTATTGTTTTAAAAAACTGACTTTAGCGCTTATTTTCGCGTCACATTATTTTGAATTACATTGATTCAATATAATTTTTACGATATGTCAAAAATGACCCGTTGGATAGCGAGAATTTTATCGTTTTCACTTAAAAAGTGATCTAAATCAGTTTAAAAAAAAACTGAGTTCGCGTCACATTATTTTGAACTGTATCAATTCAATGTATATGCAAGTCATAGTTTTAAAAAAATTGTGCTTATCGGTCAATTATTCAATGTAACTTTTACGACATTGTCAAAAATGACCCGTTGGATAGTGTGAATTTTGTCGTTTTCGCTTAACAAGTGGTCTAAGTCGATGTTTTAAAAAAACTGACATTATCACTTATTTTCGCGTCACATCACTTTGAACTAAATTAAACCAATATAATTTTCACGACATTGTCAAAAATGACCCGTTGCATAGCGCTTGTCGTTATTTCAACATTATATGGAATTCATTTAACGAATTCATTCGCAAACGATTGGACGAAAAAAGTGAGTAGAAGCAAAGGGAAAAGCAGAGAACGTTCAAAAGAATTTGATATCCCAGAATTTAATATCGAGCTGTCGTCCGTTCGCCTGTAAATCTCGATGTAACTATCGTTCCAATTGATTTTGTAGGCGTGTGCACGACGATAGACGAAGGAAAATAAAAGAAGAAAACGGGAAAGAAGAAGAAGAAGAAGAAGAAGAAGAACGACGACGGCGATTCGCTTCGCGACCGCGTTGATAAACGGGCGAACGCGCGAAAGTCTTGAATTTTCCCCTTTCCGCCTTTTCTCCTAGCGACATTATCGCGATGGAAGGAAATGCTCGCGCATAAAAGACGAAACGTAAACGAACATCCTAATGAAAAATCGAACGAGTTCGAGTGAAAAGATTCCTTCGACCTATTTCGTAAATTCTTTCCATAAGCGTGATTCTTTCCATTGGCGCGAACGGCCGATCGTTGCGCAATGCAGAGAAGTTTGCGATCTTTCAAGAGAATCTTCCTCTTACTCCGAAGTTTTTGCGATCTTTCATCGCGATCCTTCGAAGCAGCGTCGAGCAGTCGTAAGATGATTACCGACGTAACATCGATTCCACGATTTTCTACCGATCGAGTCGAATTTTCCAACTTCTTTCTGGCGGAGGAACGGAAATACCAGGGGAAGATGAATACCGAATTAACGGAACGAACGAACGAACGAATGAATTTGCAATAGGATCGCTGACGCTACTTTAAATACATAAATATCAGAAATTAATATTAACAGATGCGCTTTGAATAGCAAGAAGACATTTTTCATATTATGTATCAGGATCGTTACGCCATTTTCTAGATCGAAAGCAACACTTTCATTTATAATGTCACGCATATATGTTCCTGTATAATAACCGCACGTTATTGCCAATTTTAAACGTAAATGTCTATCAAACAAAATAGTATAATGACCGGACAATGATTATCAATATTATTTATTGATGTCGAATATGATTAATACGAAGCTTTACAATTGGAAGCTTCATACATCATAATGCCGCGAATATTATAATATACGATGTCCTATTGTTCCATTTTACGAAGCATTTTAAACGAAAGAAAAATCTTGTCGACTTATCGTGTATTTATTAGATCGTTCGGAAAGTAATTTTGTTTTTTTTTATGAAAATGAAAGACGATTTTCTTATAATCTATCGATAATACAATACTTACGACAATTTTCTATAAAGTCGAAACGAAATTACTTTCCGAACAAACTAATACTCTCACGATACTTATTACTCCAACTAAATATTTAAAATCTTAAAAATCTTGATCTTCAAAATTATCAAAATATTAATATAATACTCAGACTTGTTCGTGCGACGGAATCATTTATCGACGTAAAAGCGCGCTTATCGTTCGCATCGTCGAATTTTGTAAGTTGTCAACTTACGAAATCGTGAAACGTATTGCAAAGCTATCATTTAGAATAATTTACAGAAACATCGTTAGACGTCTCTTCATCGATTTCCTTCGCTTTACATCCATCCGATATCAATTTTTTCCCGAATTACCGGCCGCCATCGTAACGCGACATTTTTAAAACGACTCACCGAAAAACACGACCAAGTCGTAGAACATAATTTTTCTTTTTCCCGGAGCGAAAATCGTAACGAATGTGTAATCTCGAACGCGGTAACCTCGACATCGAACAATAAAACTCACGAACGACGTTATCGTGTCCAAAACGATACCGTGTATACGCGAATAAAAGAAAAAGAAGAAGGAAATCCAGAATAACGCGCATCTCCCATAACCTCGAATCCGGTTATGACTTCCCTTTTTGCTCGTTCGTTCGTTCGTCCGTCCGTCCGTCCGTCCGTCCGTCCACAAAGAGATCAATTTAAACGAATACGTCGTTTCTTTCGCGGAGTTTCCCGACCCATTTTCCAACGCCGTCTACGTAAATATTTCCGCGAATAAATCGTTACGCTGTGGCGGAGCGCAGAAAGAGCGGCGCCACGCGAGGGGTGGGGGGTGGGAGCCACAACGTATCGTCGTCTTCAACGTCGATGCGCAATCCGCCACAGCTATCGATATGCTCGAAATGACTACCTCGAAATAGGAAGGGTAAATTGAATTTTCTGTCACGTATTCGGCATAGTATCGGTGTCATTATCGAACAACGCCAATCTCGCGCGGCGGCGGTGCCGGAAAGTATGGCGCGCTCGTCGCTTTTCCTCGATCAAAAAGAGAAGGAGGAAAAGAGAGAGTGTGAGAGAGAGAGAGGCAAAAAGTACGAACGATGCACGCGATGTTGCATCGACGACGACAAGGATGACGAGAATGACGAGAATCGAAACGATAGGTTCGGTGGAGAGAGAGGGGAAGGGGAGAGTCGAAATTGATTTTCGATCTACGATTCGATCGTTGCCGATTTATTCGAAGGAAATGGAAGGAAAAGCAGAAGAAAACGGGAAGTTGAGACGCTAGACTGGAAATTTGCTCGAAAAGTCATTTCGTTTTTTTTTATGAAGGAACTTTTTGTTTTTTTATGTTGTGCTTTTGAAAAACTGTTGGGAACGAAATTCGCCAAGAGTTCGATAAATCTCGTTATTAAAATTCGGAAGTCGGCTAGACGCGTTAAGATCGTCCCTATGCAACGTTTGACCGATGTTATTAAAACCTCCCCCTTTTTTTTCTCCCCCAATATCAACGATATCCGTCCGTCCTTCGAGCCTTTTTCACCGCGGTGTGGGATACGCGTTATTGCTTCCTTGCGATCCGCCATTTGCGCGTTTCGCGGAATCAGAGACGCAAATAATCGACGAATTCGACCGGAGACCACTAGACACATCGATCTACCGACTTGGTGCCGACTTATTGCCAATGGAACTTAACAGCGACTATCGCGATTTTCGACTCACCCTGTATAAAGCTACGACCAGTATTCGTATCCACGTGAATTGGCTATCGAACCCAATGAACTTGCAAAAATATTCCACGGCGTTGAGGATTGATTAATCCTCCTGCGCTTTCTCGCTTAATCCGGTCGGTCTTCGCTACCAAATCCGAATACAGGTCGATATATCCTGAGAGATAGACGAAATTACTCGAAGATCGTCGTTTAGATTGGGATTAACTCGTAACGTATGCCATCGGGGCTTGCGAGGCCAGACATACTTTAGAACGCCATTTTCTTCCCTCGAATCGACAAAGTCGATCTAATCCGACGTTTCTAGCGGTTCTCGCCTCTAATTCCTCTGGAAGCTATCGTGAGGATCGATCACGAAGATTTTCGTGTTTCCACGCATGAGAGAACTCATTCAGCTTACTATTGAAATACGTCGAAAATAATGCGCGCTGGGTCAATCAACGTCTTTTGGGATTAAAAACTCTTTAAATGCCTATCCAACCCTACCCGAATTGATCGAAATTAAATAGCCGATCAGCAACGCGTTAAATGACGTCGAATTGAACTTGACCAAAAACAATATAAAATGCGAGGTTACGAATGAAATCGGCTCACGAACCAGGAGAGTCCTAACGCGACGCTATTTGCCTCCGCAACCTTGGTGGCCTGGTAGGTTTCGAGTTGGTGGGTCGAACAACTCAACTCCTTGTAGTCTGATCAGGAAATCTCCGTGTTTTGTCTGGCAAACTTTAAGAACCAGTCACAGATCTTGCCGTATGTCCACTAATGAAAAGAGAACTCGTTCGGCTCGCTATTGGTGTACCTCAAAAATCGAGCGCGCTAGGCTAATCTTCGCGCATCAACGTCGTTCGGGATTAAAAACTCTTCGAACACCTACGCGACCCTACCGGAAGTGATCGGAATCGGATAGCCGATCAGCAACGCGTTAAGTGACATCGAAATGGAAAGGACTGGCAATAGACGATGGTGGAGTTAGCCGAGGGATAGAACGGGATGGGAGGAAGTAAGAAGGCACGACGATGAGCCCGTCGGCCTCGTGGCCGTACCTGGAACGACTGAGAGGGCGCGTTGCCAACTGCAGTTTCGCAAGGGCATTCTTCAAATCGAATCCCATTTCCCTGAGAAATGTGCCACGCCGTCGAAACTGCTAGGTGTTAGCTCGGATAGACGACCCGGATGGTAATGGAATCGGCGGTGGTGTGCGGAGCGCCGAGAAGAGGAGAGGAGAGGGGAACTAGAGAAGAAGGCTTACTCGCCTTCGACGAAACGATCGCGGGAGTATCGAGAGCTACGATAACGCCGTTCGATTTGGTTAAGGGACGATGCACGTCGGCCGATCGTCGCCGGAGACGATCCTGCCGGCAAAACGATCGAACATTTATAACGCGCTCGATCGTGCATTTCCGTCCGTACCGGTGATCTCGACGTCGTTTTAACGAAGAGTAACGGACTGAAGCGAAACGACCCCGATGGAATGGCTCCGTTAGACCCGACGCTGCTAGCGCCAACCAGCCAGCCAGTCCACGTGATCCGCTGGACATGCCAAGCAAACGAGTTTCCCTCGCTTCAAGAAGCCATCGAAAAGTTTCGTCGTTGTTCGATCGAATTGTCTCGGCTCGATGTCGCTGTTGCGTAAAGGTCCAGCGATTTTCCTGATCTTATCAATCGCTAGAGTTATTCGAAGTTAGCGATATCAGTGTGGGAACTCGCCACGAGCCATTTTTGAGACGTAGGAATCGTTCAGAGAACGTCCAGGTCGTTGAGGATCGAGTAGCTTGGTGAAGTAGAACATCGCATCAAAATGGTTGAAGGATGCGAATAAAGCGTTCGGTCGCTTTCAGAAATTGCTCTGTAGGAACGAAACAGGCCGTCTGGTGGACTCAAGATAATCGCGTAACTATGAATGGATACTTGGAAATTAACACTCCAGCTCGGAATAAGATGTAGATAAGGATTAGATGGTTCAAGTTCGGATTCCCATTTTATTTTGATATCCGAAGCAGCCGGAACTTTTCAGAGGGGAAATGTCTCGCTGTTTGTCCAGGGAACACCATCGAAGAAAACCATACACCTACATCGCAATCGACACCTAGAATCAAGCTCTACCACCACCACCACCACCACCATCGATCTCTCTGCTTCGCGAAATTAACAGAAACGACGAGACGCCGCGATCGTAAAAATGGCGGACTCTCGATAAAGCTAAAAGTAAATCCCCCGTGATATCCGGGGATTTCTTTCCTAGACTACGCCACTGACTCGGTCATTATGCGAGGCGATTACGAGGCGTTTATCGAATTTTTATATCGCCTCGTCTCGACGACTCCGCCGAATTTCAGGGCGAAAAGACCTTCGTCTTTTTAATGATCGCCCCGTAACGATTGCACCGAAGCCGCTCGCAAGCCGCTGATGCTGTTAGGATACAATTAAAGGAGACGACGCGCTTGCTTCGATTCGTCACCGCGACTCCGAAATGCTCTAGAGTCGTGAAGTCGGCTGAATCATGCCCCGTTTTTCCTTGTTTCTCTATCTCTATTTCTATATCTATATCTATATGTATCTCTATCTCCCTTCCTCTTGTACGAAACAATTCGCAGGTTTGCAAAGATTCTAGAATTTCGTCGTCGCGATTCCGAGTTGCTCTAGAGTCGTGAAGTCGGCTGAATCGTGCCCCATTCGACTTAACGCTAAACGTACCAAGTCGGGGTGAAACGATCCTTTTCAGAATTTACTTCAATTCTTTATATTGCTTATGAAAATGAAAATATATGTTTGACTATTTTATCAGTATATGTCCTACACTATCTCCATCGATAAATTAACAATTGTTTTTTCTAAGAAAATCAACGTCCGTTTCGTAAGGGATCGTTTGACCGCTTCCGGTACGATTAAGTATAAAAAATTCCACGAAAGAGACTTCCTCCGCGTGCGATTAAAATTACGATTCGTTGTTAAGGTAAGTCCGGAACGAGAGTATCAAAACGATCGCTTCTAGTTCTACCGGAATAGCAGTACCGCCCGTTACGGAGGCGTCTGTCGCGAACGAGGCTTTAACACTGCTCTCTAGCGTTTTTATATCGTCTGGCCTGGCTTGTAAACGGAGTCGCGATTTTTTGATGGCTCCGTCGCTGCTCTGGCGAAGCGCGACTCGAAATCGCGCAATTTCAAACCTTTCTATTCGCAGAGTTCAAAGCATTACGTTCGCACTTATTATCGTTATTAGTAGCAATCTATAAGCTTCGACTACACTTTTTTGCGACGTAAAGGAGTTTTAACCCTTGTCGAGCGAATGACGAATATATCTGCGGAGAAATATTCGAATTAACCGGGTTCTTTTCGCTCTGCGATGTTTCGAGGTTGTACGGCGTAACTTTCAACACATTCCCATTGGTCACCCTATATCTTCCCCATAGGCATTGGTTTTGCTTCCGGCGTTAAAAAAGGGTTAAGACGCGATCGCGTGGGTGCTTGGAGCTCGGACCGCGCTTAGAGGCGGCCAACGGGAGATTTTTCGTTCGTTTCGTCTCGAGCGGAACTTTTTAACGGAATCAAAATGACGAAACTTCGCCGGGGAAAACTTAGGTACAAATACGTAAACTCCGTCGAAAGTCGTAGTCTTTTGCGACTCGCTCGCGCCGCCAGTATGAAAATCTAATTAGAAACTGTTTTCGCGTCGGACGCGAAAGTCGAGAGATTTACAACGGACGGGCACCGGCGACGTCGCCGACGCCGACGTCGACCGTTATTCCAAGAACAAACGGTACCGTGTTTGCCGTACGGCGCGCGCATTTTACCAGCCAGACGGAACGAAATTCCGTGTTATCGCGGTGCGTTCTCGCCGCTCTTCGAGACACCAGAGAATCCAGGCGATCGTTCTTCGATGTTCTTCCAGTTGTTCTGTTCCACCGTCTTCGTGTCGGATCTTCGAATCGAACTTTCGATGGCGTCTAAAGACATCTTCCGACGATCGCGAATAATCGTTACGTCCCAACGTCGTTCTCGCAATCACAGGATAACCAGTTAAAAATCTTACGCGTTGACTAGGCTGCCCTTTTGGGCGAAGTAGGAACATCCGTCGGTTGTTCAACGTGTAAACTAGTTTTCAGCTTCTTCGCAAAGCGAAACTTTGGATAGCACCATCGATTTACACGAAACCAATTTTTGCGAGCTTTTCGCCCGCGAGCCGCGTAGAGAATACCCAGAGAGTACAAAAATGATACATGGAGAATACTTTTAAAGAATTAGAACTAATAAAATAAGTTTATATCTTATAATTTATCTTATTATCTTAATTATTATTATCTAAATTAATTATTGGTTTGTAGAATTAGTACTGATAAGATTGACAATAAATAAAAAAATTAATCCATTTATTTATGCTTGAAGCATGCTGCGCGAAAATCGTAATCATCATTACGCCGCGTATTCGATCAACGTGCTCGTATTAACAAGCAGGTATTCCGTGGTATTCGGTACTCGAAAGGTTAAAAGCGCACGAAGATGGATGCGTTGTCTTCGCACGTCGTTGGAATAAGGTTCATTAATCGCGACGAATATTACCAGTTAACAAGCTAACGAATCTCGTGCGATTTTCGCATTCCTTGGATGCAATGGAGAACATTCGTCTCGCGTCGAGTTTATAAGAAATAAACGAAAGGCGAATTTCCTTCGTTCTCGTGTTTTTTAAATATCGTGTCAAATTTTAGCCAGGCAGAGGCAGTTACCAACTGCGATTTCTGTTTGCTCAATTTTGACCAATTCGAACGGAATCTTTAATTAATTTGCACTTCTCTCATCCGCTTTATGAACCGATTATCAATATCTGGGTCTCGCGGCGGCTTCGATTATTCGAAAAGGCTTCAAACTTTTGAACTTTCTCCATCGCGGCAGCTCTGCATAATTTCTGCATAAAATATATTGTTTTCCATATATATGCATTTGATACTCACTCATCGCCGGCTCTGAGATACGCGATTTATTAATTTATCTAACGGTGCTTATCAATTATTAACGTGATATTAACGCGTTTTACTTAACATAATAATAACTTATACGGGCGATCGCACGCAATTGAACGCAGCCTTCAAATAAAATATTAGTACTTTACGGAAGTACTACGCTTCACCCTGAATCGAAACTGAAAATATTACGAGTCGACCGAGAATATTCGCATACATGCAGAATACACTGAGAATACAAAGAGAGTACAAAGAGAATTCACCGAGAATACATAGTGATACAAAGAGAATACAAAGAGAATTCACAGAGAATACATAGTGATACAAAGAGAATATGAAGAGAATACAAAGATAATACAAAGATAAAACACAGTGATACAAAGAGAATACAAAAAGAATTCACGGAGTATACATAGTGATAAAAAGAGAATACAAAGATAATACAAAAAGAATTCACAGAGAATACATAGTAATACAAAGAGAATACCTAAAGAGTGCATAGCGAATACAAAGAGAATACACAGAGAATACATAATGATAGAAAAAGAATACAAAGATAATACAAAAAGAATTCACCGAGAATACATAGTAACACAAAGAGAATACAAAGAGAATTCACAGAAAATACATAGTTATACAAAGAGAATATGAATAGAATACGAAGATAATACAAAGATAAAACATAGTGATGCAAAGAGAATACAAAGAGAACACCTGGAAAGTACATAAAAAAATCTCGAGTTCGAAACAAAATGACTAATAACGGTACGCAAACAATTCGAAATGAAAGCCACACGAGTAAATTCATTGGCGTGTCTCATAACGAGGACAGGAATATCTCCGAATCGAGATATCCAAGAAGGATACCGTACGAACGCTCTCTGATCAGTCCTGGCATCATCGATGTCCAGTCGGGATTCACGTAAGCCATTCTCCTGTTGCCCGACGATGAGAGCCATTCGATCACAGATCGTATGGGTAAATCTGCAGGAAGTAAACAAACGTCAGTCACGCATAAATGATCGGCCGTTACTCACAACGCGCATTCGGTCGGACGAGCTGAACATGCGTACGCACACGCGTGTCCATATCAATCACCACGTAGTTTGCCGAATGCCTCGCTTGCCAAGTAATTTAATCACTTTTAGTGCCCAATTTGGATACCGGAAAATTCGACGTACGGACCGGAAACGCGAATCGTCCCTCCAAGCCTTCCAGGAAGGCATCGATCGACTCTCCATGCCCGCGTCCTATCGACGTCGATTTCGATCGAGGGATAAACAAATTGATATAATTTATAATCGAGATGGCGAACAATCGTGAAAGTCGTACGACCTTTTTCTTTCGATGGGCAATCGAGATAAGGAGGATAGTTCGGCTAAATCGTCGTCGGTGTTCAGTTGATTCTCGTTGATTCTCGTTGATTCTCGTTGATTCTCGTTGGTTCTCGTTGATTCGTCCGGTTATGCAGAGTCGATAATGACTCGTTCGGAATCGATTGGTCCCGCTTCAATTATTTGAACGTTCAATTTGTAAAATTTACAGCGTCGAAACGATATCAGACGAGCGATATGATTTATGATTTAACGTCCGCCCGTGTATCGCGTCTGCCTTGTAAATTTTGCAAATTGACCGCTCAAATCATTGATACGCGATCGAGCAACTTTCCAACGGAGGTTGGATTGCCTATGTCGCGCTAACCGTGAAGTCGAACGTTTGGGAATATTCAGATCGAAAACGAACTTCGTCTCGTTAATGTCGTAAAATCGACCGTGAGAGTCTGATAGCGATGTAACGCGAATCTTACGAGTGAGAATCGAAGTCATGGATCTAAAGTCTTGTACAAAATTGCTCTCGAATTGTTCAGCAATGAATACTTGTCATCTGTCTTTATTTCTCACTAGCCTAGAGTAGAAATCATGGATCCAAGTCGGATTTTACTGGTCTGATCTCATTAGCCTAGAGTAAAAATTCATGGATCCAAATCGGATAGCATGAAATAACTCGATCGGCGAAGAGTATCTTGTCCTGTACAAAGTTGTTCTCAAATTATTAAGAAATGAAAGCTTGTCATCGATCTTTGTTTTACTGATATAATCTCACTAGCCTAGAGTAGAAATCATGGATCCAAATTGGATTTTACTGATCAGATCTCACTAGCCTTAAGTAGAAATCATGGATCCAAGTCGAATTTACTGGTCTAATCTCACTAGCCCGGAGTAACGATCAAGAATCCAAGTCGGATTTACTGATCTAATTTCACTAACTTAGAGTAAAAATCATGGATCCAAGTCGGATGGTATAGAATACTCTAACCTTTTTTGAATTGT
>JAITYT010000256.1:1105334-1125478 GCA_025433975.1 Liostenogaster flavolineata | reverse complement strand
TGGATCTTTCGAATCTGGCGCTTTGCAACTGCGCGTACATCGTACAAAAACGCGTTTACGTTGAACCTGCCATTTAACACCTTGCTTAGGATAAAGTTGTTTCTCTTTAAGATACGAAATGTCTTGGATCTTTGGAATCTAATGCTTTTGAACTATGCGTACGTTGTCGCATCGCCCTACGACGTAATTACCTCGAACCTGCCATTTAACACCTTGCCCTAGGATAAAGTTGTTTCTCGTTTGGATACGGAATGTTTTGGATCTTTCGAATCTGGTGTTCTGGAGCTGTGAGTACGTCGTCGCATTATTCTACGACGTGATTACATCGAACCTGTCATTTAACACTGCCCTAGGATAAAGTTGTCTCTCCTCTGAATACAAAATATCTTGAATATTCGTATTAGGATAATTCGTTATAGAGTTCGTCTTAGAATCCATCGTCTTACCAAAAGGGCATCACGAAAATGCAAATAAATCCAAAACAACAATTTCTGGCATACGATACCGATATCTTTTAACGAAGCATTTCGAACAACTTTCCTCCCACGTCTGTCGCATTGGATGAATTTCCTTCCAAATACGTCCATGTCACGTAAAAACTAGGTCCCTTTGACGCTTCCAACGCGAGAAGACGTCGTTTCAACGTTGTTTCAACATCGTTTCAACGACGTAGCTTTAACGCGCTCTCGGTAGTTACGACGAGACGAAATAACACGGAGTCGGGCTTACGTGGCGCGTAAGGCGCGTCGTTACGCGCGTGAGAATGCGGACGTTAAGACCGGCGAATGGATCGCGCTAGGTAAGAACCAAAGGGACGAAACAGGGTACGTCAACGAGGAAACAACGCTGTTCCTCCATCCAAGAGGACGGACAAGCGCGAGTGAAACCGTCCGTTTTTCCGCGCTGGACACCTCGAGATCACCGAGCGGACCACCGAATTAATTGAGATAAGAAATCGCAAAAGTAAAGAATTACCGGCGTAAATTGGCGTATTAGTGCGCGACCTCGAGCTTAAAGAGACACACGAATGGTAGTATAATATAAAGGAAAAAATAAAAAAGAGAGGGAAAATTTGTCAAAGGTACGAGGGAAGGAAACAGACGGAACTATTAGGTTGGCGCGTAGGAAACGTCGGATTTTTAAGCGAATATATAAAACTGCGTATCTTTTTTCCAAGACTGTTTATTTGATCAGAATATGCTCCATTTGCTTCGATACACTTTTCCCAACGATATTTTAATGCATAGATGCCTGTCTTAAGTTGAATTCGTATCCTTACGAAATTCAAGACAAACCAAAAAAAAGCAACATTTTTCTTCTTCGTTGAAGCGTGACTTTGGCAACGGACGGTACGGCTATAAACGAGGTTATGCCAAAAACAGTAGCGTAATAGCGTATAAATAATAAAAACAATAGAAAATCCGACATTTCACGTGCACCAAACTGATAGCAGGCGACCGGAGTCGGTCGAACGATGGTAAAAATAAAGAACGGAAGAATGGAAGGAAGGAAGGAAGCTAAAGTGAAGCGAGGCAGTGAGTCGAGCAAGCAAATTGGTGTCCGAGCTTTATAACTTTATAAGTCGTCGAATCGTAAAAAGATGAAAAAACTCTTCGGGGTGATCGTCGTTCGATCTGACGAACTGTGAGTTCGTAAACGCGTGCTCGTGAACGCTATCTAAAAATACTCGCGGCGAAGCATTAAACACTGATTTATTGGGGCGCCTAGCATCGCTCCGATGTACGAAAGAAACGATAATAAGAACCGGCTGCGAACTACGCCGCTAGGACCGCCGCCATCTTGTCTTTCGGGGAGAAGAAACGAGATTACATGGCAATGCTCGTGAGATATGTATCTTTTAAGGCGTCGCGATCAATCGGACGCGTAGAAGGATACAACGCGACATCGCATTAGACGCGCAATTACGTAAAAAGCGCTTCACGAGGTAGAAAGCAAACGTGCCTTTAACACTAAGCCTACCAGTACCGATCAAATTGACCTTTTTCAAACTTTTGTAAAATTTACACATATCTAAACGTTATGATACCGTTATCTAACTATTAGTTAGACAAATCCCATGATCAGGAAACGAGGAAAAAATACTACGACATATTGTCCTACCTGATTCAGATCATCTCGAATGTATTCGAACTGTTTTAGCGAATACCATACAACGTAATACGATGTTAGATTTCATACTTTGGATTTGTAACTTTCTAGATGTACAATGAAACACGCATTATATTGTGCTTGGAAGTTGATAGGAAGGTAGGAAGATGATGGCATTCGTATTTTTTATCTTTTTTATTTTATTTTATACGCTATTATTTTTGTCGTATATTTCGTATATTTGCGTATCCTAATACCATTAAATACTTGCGCGATGAAATGTATAGAAAATTTACAGATGAATGTTTATGAATTGGTAAATTCTGTTTAACTTGAACAAGAAGAGCGTCACCCATATTTGAGTGACGGGACTCCACTAAAGTATGCCCGTCACCCAAATATGGGCGACGCTGTTATTGTTCTAATCAAATAGGATCTTCAATTGCATGTTTAAAAAGACACGTGGGCCCCGTCACTCAAATATGGGTGACGCTCTCCCTGTTCGAATCGAACAGGATTTTCAGTTGGATTTTTAAATGTAAAGTTCTATGATTCGAACCACGGCATAGCTCGGACTATTTCGCGATCCTCTTTAGCGATTCCAGGTTGCCTCGACGACTACTCAACGATTCGCGCGTCCGTCGAAACACGTTAGCTCCATCCACGCGGCCTAATTCGAAGACTAATGCCCTCCCTAGTCGATAAGAATTCCACTCGAAGCTTTTATCGTGATAAAAATATATAGACGGCGCATCGATCGACGTCGGCGGGCGCCCGCGATATTTACGCGAAGATGGACGCCCTTGCACCTTACCGTCGGATCGAGTTAGCCGCCAACAACTCCGAAAAATAGAGAACGGATCGTAGGAAGAACTGCGCCACTTCGGCTATCGAATAGACCGATTCACGTCAAATTCGGCTGACAATGACGAAGCATCTCGCGCTTCCTGATGCTTCCTCAAACCTCCTGAAGCTTTCTGAAGCTTTAAGAACGCGTATTACGTCGAACGTAGGAGAATGAGGGGACCGAAGAAGATAAAGACGAAGAATAGAGACGTCCGAAATTTCGGTGGTGCACGCGTGGTCGTTAGAACCACGGAAGTCGGAACGACGTCGTGTCACGTGAACCGTGATGACAGCAGGGACGCTAGGAGGACGCGTCGTTGCGCGTTTAACGCGCTTGACCTCCGTAACGCGTATAAAAAGCCATCAGCGGAAGAAGGTCCGTAACGGTTGGTGATCTGCCTCTTAGAGATGTCTTCTTTAGCTGTCTCTCTCTTTTAGTCTCTTTTAGTCTCCTCTAATCTTCTTTAGCCTCTTCTAGTCTCTTCTAGTCTCCTCTAATCATCTCTTGTCCTCTCTAGTCTCCTCTAGTCTCTCCTAGCCTCCTCTTTTCTCCGGTAGGTTAGTGCGTGCATCGTTGCACCCAGAGGCGCGTTTAGGATCTTACGCTGGTATCTACGTACGAGAATAGCAGCGACCGGTAAGTGCCACGAGGATAGGTACCAGCACTGGTCGTTCGCGCGGGACGTATAAATACGTTTGCAGTGGGGCAAGGTGGGGTGAATCGGTCGGTCTACGAGCGGCATGAAAGAAGGAAGCTCTCTTCGTGCCACGACGAAGTACGGGAATAAAAAGGGGAAGGGCTGCGTCGAACGGCGGGACTCTACGACAAGAATCGTGAAGGAGGACGAAGGTGGGAACAGTTAGGAGAGGCGCTGAGGTGGATGGAGAATATAAAATCGCGAAACAAAAGCGAACGAGCGGCATAACGACGTCGTGACGTTCGACGTTGAATCTTGACATCGTTGCGAAATGTCTCTTCGCGGTAAGAAAAGGAAAAGAGCGAGAACATTTCTAGGCGTCGCGAACGTTTTATCGGTGGATCGTCGATCGTGAGGATTTGAGATCGACTTTCGTGATGAAGACTGGCGCTAGCTACGGCGAGATGTTTCGAGATTCGAGATTCTTTGGTAGCTTGCACGATGAACAAGACTATAGTGTGTTTGTCGAGCGTCGTGATGAGGACTAGAGCTAACTACAGCGAAATGTCTCCTAGATTCTTTGGAAGAACGAACCGGTACGCGAGGTTATGGTAGTTTGCAAGGTGGACAAGACGATAATAGATAGTTTTCATTGTTTGTTGAGATTATGGTAGTTTGCAAGGTGGGCAAGACGGTAGCCTATTATCATCATTCATCGAGAATGGAGGGAGAGAAATTATTTCTCGATAAGTTACAATTTTTGGGGAAAAAACGAACGACGTCATTGGAATTATTGTATCACCGATAATTTTATTCCACGGTATATCATAGAATTCGCGTTACCAAAAATCGAACCATATTCCTTGTTCGAAGTTCTCTTCGAAGTGCGCTCGATCTATGCAAAGATCTTGCCAATGCCGACCCTTCCAAGTTTTTAGGATCAGGAAATCGTGCCAGCTTTCATGAAATATTTTGTTCCGATTCTTTTAACTTCTCGACTCTTGCTACTTCAAAATGGCGTCGATCCGGCAGGTTAAACTCTTCCATCGCGTTCAACAGATTCGTACCATCCCAGCGGTGCTACGAGAGATCGAACTTCGATCCGTATGCGCATCAAAGTCTCTCGTATTTACGGCGGAAGGAGGGATAAAACGTTCCAGCAACGACGACGATACCGACATCGACGTTGCCCAATTCGTTGGCCCAGGCGTTAAATGGACTCAGGCACGCGCTGCTCTCAATTTTCCTCCAGGAGGGATATTATTCGGCAACCCTCGAAATTTTACGCGAGTATAATCCGCGGAGTAACTCAATTACGCTTAGGATTGGCCTCGTGAACATTATTCCGAAGCCGAAACCCGATTTACCCGCGAAATAGGTCGATCGAAGGCAGATTTCGGAGTTAAGTCGAGTTTAATTGTTCCTCGGTCTGGACCGACCTCGACGGCCGCCTCGACCTTACGCTACTATCGTTCGAGTTACTTCGACGTATTTGTACGCGTCTGCTAAATCTCGCGACAGCGCCACGGACGAACTCCGCGATCGGGAATCTGGAATCTCCTTTGCGAATCGTTTTCGAATCCCCGCTCGAAGCGTTCGATCGCGATAGCCTTTCTCTGGGAAGAAATATCCCGACTGACGTTTCTAGGATTAGGAGCAAGAGGGAACTGACGTGGATTACGAAAGGATCGACTACTGTCTTTGGCTACTCTTCTTCCTTTCGCGTCTACAAATTGCTTGATCAATTATCCAGGGAGACTCGATTCGACCAGATATTCATCAAAATTCCCCGTTTTAACCTTAGCTTCGAACTAACGAACAATGTCGGAATTCGTATCTTTTAGTATTTTCGTTAGTGGCGTTCTCGAAGCCACGAAAGCTACTGGAAAGTCCAAAGTCCAAAATAACCCAACATCGGTGTCCCCAAGTCCAAAGTCGCCCAAAATCGATGCTCCAAAGTCCAAAATTGCCCGGAAATGGAAACGATGCAAACCTAACCTCGCACCAGACTTTACACCATACACCACGCGTTTGAACGCTGTCGCTCGATCCATTTGACGAAAACGATCAATTTTCTAACCTACTCTCGGTCTTTTTTGTCACGAAAAACGACGAATCAAAACCCATCGATGAACGTTCGAGCACTCACGAACGAAGTGACGAATCGTCGATGCCCGCATACATCGACGCGTATATAAATAATGCATTCATCGACGTCGTTCCACAAATATCTACAAAACGTCGATGGCAGCAGCGCGACCTCGTGACCTCCATGCATCGATCGGTAGCCTGGCTTGATCGACTCCTGCTCTTTCCAGCTAGTCGCTTTTGCGCGTCGAGTCGAGCCGAGCCGAGCCGAGCCAGCAGCGGCGCTTCGCTGCATCGAGGACCGATGGCATGCGTGCACGTCGCACGACGAAACGTCGAACCATCCTCGATTACCATCAGGGACGGCTCGTTCCGAGCGGGGCCGTTCTAGCCGCTGTATTAACCCCATTAACCCCATTACCTCCATTAATCCTTAAGCGATTGAAACGCAGCTCCAGTCGATACACTTTCGACGTCAATTCGTCGCGAATGTCGATAAACTCGGCTCGACGTCGACCTGAAAAATGGCGTCGTTCAAGATCAAGCATTCTTCATTTCGCTGGGTCACGTGATCGCGTAGACGCCTAGAGGAATTACAGTCGCTCGGCGAGCACGATGATACCATCGTATTGTAATTCGATAAAGCGTTAACTCGACGCGTTGTGATTCGATGAGGACCAATCGACTCGGCAAATTGGGATCAACGATGCAACGATTGCGTAAGTAAATTGGAAAACGATAGCGATGTTGCTTCGTCCTGAAGATATTCTAGCTGTCGATGATTGTCACGGATAATAGAGGAATGCTACAAAGCGATGAAATATAGTATATCGGCACAATTCTCTGCATGGAGTATCTTCCCAAATTTTCTTTACGATCGTCACTTTGAACATCACCATTTTGGGCATGCCCACTTTGAATATCCCCGCTTTAGACATCGCCACTTTGGATATCGTCACTCTGGACATCGCCACATCAATAACAAGTCTTCACCAAAAGCAAATCGGTGGCACCGATTTATCACGATCGAATGCCTCTCGCGATCTTGGTAGCTCTCGCTGGGCCTACAGCCGCCCCTGATTACCATTGTACTATTCTTTCTTGTCGTTCGTAAGAGGAACTCGACCTTAAGATGCAGCGGCGTCTCAAGCGACCGCCGGCTGCTTCGCAATTTATGGACTCGCGATCGTATCTCCCATCCTCGTGTCCCGTCAGCCTTCGATAGCTCGAGCCTCTCTGCTCGACGTATCGTTTGCCTGTTTGTCCGATCTTCAACGGAAGTTCCAATGACGTTGCGCCGATGCGATAAAATCGAAAGACTCGAAATAAAATCGAAAGACTCACCTCCAAAGGGAAACATTTCTTACCGGACGATCGATCGAAAGTCGCGAAAAGTTTTGAAGTTCCTCGCGACATTTGGCAATCGTTCGCGAAATTTCATCGTATCGTCGAATTGATTCTTCTCCGTCGTGACCTCGACTGATTCGCTCGTCGTGGCACCTACCGTCCACGTTCCGCCACCAAAGCGATCCGCCGCGCGATTTTAAGCCAAAAATCCGAATTTACGAGGCGCGTAACACTCGCTTGTTACCATAACCTCGCGATGAACGCATAAATCACGGCTATTCCGTCGGATTTATCGCGTTCGCGTATTGTGCTATCCAGACGCTCTCTCAAAGACGATCCGAGAGGCAAGTCCCGAGCGTGAAAATCTTCATTCGTCGCGAATTATTCATCGTGGGAGTCGCGTTTTATCGCATTAGTTCGTTCTGAGCTCTCTGGTTCGTTCGGATTGAATTTTCCGGTTTGTTGGACTGAATTTTCCGGTTTGTTCGGACTGAATTTTCCGGTTCGTTCGGACGGAATTTTCCGGTTCGTTCATACTGAATTTTTCGGTTTGTTGGACTGAATTTTCCGGCTCGTTCGGACGGAATTTTCCGGTTCGTTCGGACGGAATTTTCCGGTTCGTTCGGACGGAATTTTCTGGTTCGTTCATACTGAATTTTTCGGTTTGTTGGACTGAATTTTCCGGCTCGTTCGGACTGAATATTCCGGTTCGTTCATACTGAATTTTTCGGTTTGTTGGACTGAATTTTCCGGCTCGTTCGGACTGGATTTTCCGGTTCGTTCGGACTGAGTTTTTCAGTTCTTTCGGACTGAGTTTGAAAACTTCTGATTTTTTGACAACATATTTTTATAAAATTACATAAGAAGAGGAACAAATATAGAAAACAACGTTTTTCATTAAAAAAAAAAAACGAAATGACTTTTCGAACAACCTAATAGGTACTTCGTACAGGCTTCCAAGGATTACGAATATCGTCGTAACATTGTCGTGTATTTGGCACGAGCCGCTAAGTCTGAGTAGTCAGTGTTGCGTAAGTTCGGACGTTGTGGACTCATCTCTCGAGTAATTTGGAAAATCGACACGGCGCGGTGGCGCGATTTGTCATCGTGAACTCGGCGCTCTGCCGGCCAACAACTGATTTTCATTTTCTTATTCATATTTCGTTGCGATACGTTCGATGTTCATTCGCTAACAACGGACATCAATTATCTTTCTTTCCTCTCTCGCTTTTTATCAACAAATAATTGGAAAATTTAAAGTCCTAAGGGCTGTTTTTCATTGTCCTAGTCTGCATAATCGTCGACAGGATCGAAGCACATCGCATAATAATTCATAATATTGGATTGTCCGAAAAGTTCGTGCTGATTTTGAAGCAAAATTTTTTCTTTTTTTTTGAAGATTTATTTTTTTTGAAGAAAATAAATTAATTATATAATATATATATATAGTTATTTATTGTATATATATATAATAAAATATAGAATAACGAATATAATATAACTAATAAAATAATAAATAAATTTAAAAAAAAAAATTGGCCCGATCTTTCCGGACAACCCAATTATTCATAATTAACGAATAGCTCTTCGGAATCGGAGACTACTTTCACAGCGATCCATGGACGACGAGACAAAAGATCTCTGCCTTACTTTAGAGCTCTTAATATCATAAAGAGGCAAAAGCGATAAATCGTTCCTCGTAAATCCACGAACGTACGACGGAGACTTCGATTATTGGAAACGCGACGGAAATGATCGAATCTAATTTTCGAATCGCTCGGAGTTTGTTCCGCGAAAATTCGATCCGCGGCTTGGCCGCGTTGAATTTGACAAATATCAGCGCGCGCGAGGAGAACGCCCGTAATAATCTAGACAGTCAGTGAGTCATTCGAGTTCGCAAACGTTGGCAGAGAATCTTCCTCGTAAACAAGCGCAATTAGATTACGCGCGCGACCGCCGCACGCGTTTATAACCGCGAGATTCGCGTACGTACGACGTGCGCGCATAGTCGTGCATAATGGAAATTCCAAAGGCGCTCGAGGAAGAAGCTAAGAAATCGTGGAACCGCCGCCATCGCGAGAAATTCGACGAATTAACGAATCGATCCGAATGATCGTCCACACTCGGACTGTTCGAACCGTCGAGTGATTCGTTGAATCGTGCAAAATTATCGAAAATCGACGTGGATTTCGTCCTTTTCGCAAGCGTTGATCGCGTATTATTTATCCACCGTGATTTTGGAGCCGGCAGGAAGCGGTGGCACGATCGGGGGGAAAGAAGATGGCGAAGAGCAACAGCGATTTATCTTACGAACGATAAGGAATTATCAATGGACCTGGAACGGATGGAAAACGAAGGAACAATAACGCGTCTAGGCTCGTTCTCAATTTTAACGCCATCCCGAACTGCGCTTCTATCGACGATTTCGAGTCTTTCTAGCGCGTTAACTGCCGAGATAATACGTACAATATAATATAATAATACGATAACGGGTTGGGTAAAAAGAAATCCATTATTTTTTCGGTGGATGGCTGTAGTGATCGACATCTCGTAAAGTATCGATCGAACAATTTCTGATTCATGCTCGCTGGAAAGGTGACATTTCGCCCTAAAAGAATTCTTTAGCTGTTTCTTGTTTGGTCCATTCAATTATGAGTTACAGGGTGTTAAAAATGGAAGTGAACAAAAAGGAAATTCGGTACGTTTTACAGTTTTTCTTTGATAAAGGCGAAAATGCAAGCCAGGCGGCTGAAATTGTGAATGGTGTTTACGGTCTCGATACTGCAACAGCCAAGTACGTGCAATTTTGGTTTCGTCGATTCCGTTCAGGTATTTTTGACGTTAAAGGTGCACTTCGCACAGGTCGGGCCGTCGTCGGAAACGTCGATAAAATCACAGAAACGATCGAAGTTGACCGGCATGTTAGCAGTCGCAGCATCGCCCAGGAGCGTAATAAAAATTCGTGGCGGCGCCACGGGCAAACGACGTAAAATTTTACGATTTTCTTCTCGAACGGCAGAGAATATCGGAAAGATCGACTCTCCAGCGCGGTTATCACCTTCCGTACGTCAATTATGTTAATATATCGCAATGATTTTCTTATCGAACGACGAAGAAAAATATCGCAAAAATTATATCAACGATCAAATTATATCAATAAAATTTGAATAATTTGCAGCAATGTAGAGGTATAACGGCGCGTGCATGGACGCGACATTGAACCTGTCAACAATAGCCGACGTCTATAGAGGAGACCCTTTTTCAATTATAAACACGTTACCGGCGTTAGTTTCTTATTTATCGTCGACCTTGCCGTACAGGCATGTTTACCGCACGGTATTATTCTCACCGACGATTCTTATTTTTTCTTCGTCATTGGCACTTTGGCTCTCGTCGCGACATCGCGTCGAAGCGAACGGTGCTATCGTATCCAGCGAATAAAATAATTCTCCATCGGCAACCATCGCGTACGGATCGGCCGTACGTCGAGGCGACGGTTTCGTTCGTCGACTAAAATATCGTCGTTTTACTCCTCTCGATCATCCTTCGTCCGCGAACGCCGCTCGCGACGCAGTGACGTTCCAGTCACGTGCTCCGTTTCTAAGCGACCGCGCGGCGCGATCAGCTGTTCGTCGTGGCACCACCACGACGACGACGACGACGACGGCGGTTGCGCGCGAAAGTATTCGTGGGTATCGGAAAAAGGGCGCGGGACGGAGTGGAGGGGACGAGCAGCGCGGAGTAGTCCAGGGAAGGACGAATAGCGACGCGCGGTGAGGACGAATATCGGTAGACGCGAGCGACGCGCACGTACGACGCGAGTAGGTTGCGTGGGTGCGACGAAGAAGAAGAGAGAAAGGAAGCGAGCGAGAGAGAGAGAAACGAGGACGGAGAGTCGCGCATGCGATAGTGGGTGGGAGAAACGGTGAGAGTGAGAGTGAGGGAGAGAGAGAAAGAGAGAGAGAGAGAGACGGCGAGTCAGATCGAAGAGGTGGAGGCGCGAGCGAGGCAGAGCGAAAACAGAAGGGGAGGGGATACGACGGAGAAGCACGAAGAGTGACGAATGCGGTGCCGAACGGCGCTTCGCCGGTTCTCTCTCACTTGTTGAGCGTCGATCGAGCCGCGGCCTCCTACCGTTCGTTCGTTCGTTCGTTCGTTCGTTCGTACGTCCGTCCGTCCGTACGTCCATCAAGCGGCGCGTACTCACGGTCGCGCGTCGCACTCGTCCAGGAGAAGACGGTGCGTCGTCACGCGACTGGGAGAAGACGAACTTTAAGATCGACCGTGCGTCCAGGAGAAGACGAACTTCAAAATCGACCGTGCGTCCAGGATAGGACGAACTCGAAGATCGATCGTGCGTCCAGGAGAGGACGAGGTTCGCGGCAAGACGGTGCGTCGTCGCGCGACTAGGACGCTACTCAGCGCGCTGTTTCGGGATCGGCGAATGCTTGTCCACTCGAGCGTGATTCGTGGAGCGCTGGCGGTGCCGTGTCACGATTTAAAGGAAGTTGCAGGAGGAAAGGCGCGCCGCCGCTCCTTTCGTTAAACGCGGTGCGCGCATCGTCGCTGTCAGTGTCCCGCCGCGGAGAAGACGATCGACGACACCTAACGTCAAGAACGGAGAGAAACTGCCACTAGTGGACTCCCACTAAAGATCTCACAGAAGTGACATCGATTCCGAGCCGATCGGTGACTCTCGCGCGCGCGCGTGCCGCGTTACGAAGGTGCTCGACGCTGTGGTGGCCATCGAGAGACGTCGTTGCATAACAACTGACCGACAACGAGACCGACCGGTCGCGATTACGTAAGGCGATCCTCGTCAGTCGGCCAGAGTCAATCGTTCGACTCCTAGAACAGGACTCGGCCAGCGCAAGGTGCAGTGTCGTGTTGTGCGTGTTGTGCTCTGGTGTCTTCTTGGTGTCTTTTAGTGTCGATCTCGAGTTGACCACGTGCATCCGCGAATACCGTCGCGCGCATCCATCTCCTTCTTCGATTCTACCACCACCACCAGCATCGCCAGCACCACGACAGCACTACCGATACCACCACCAGTACCATACATCAGCAACTCCGCTACCGCCTCCTCCTTCCTTCCTACTTCTTCACTCCGTTAGCCCCTTCTTCACCCACTCGACACACGACTTCACTCGTTCGTCTCTTTCTACCGCTCGTGTCACCTCCACCTTCTTGGCCTCTTCCCCCTCCCAGCCCTTCCTCCTCCTAACGTCGTACCCTCGACGATGCTGACGACCCATGGAATTTCCGTGCACACCGAGCGCAGACCTTTCACTTCGTCCTGAGATGCGGAAGCGGTTCGGCGGTTGAGGTATCGTGAGCGCGCGCTCAGCCGCCTCGACGCGCTCCTACTCCCATAGACTTTCCAGCGCACGAGCGCGCACCTGTACCACGAGGAAAGAAAGGGGCAGGTTATAAATCCTATGAACAGGGAGAAGAGGACATTGCCATCGTTGCGTTCCTGAGATCGCAACGACGTTGCTGTTGCTGCTGGTGGTGCTGCTGCTGCTTTCTCTTCCTTTTCCTTCCCGCGTCCCAGCTGAACTTCTTTTCGTTCGTTTATCGATCGGGTCGGCGGTCGGGCGATCGCCACGTGTCGCCGGCGACGCCACTGCCGTGTCACGAGACCCAGCGGAACGACGACATGGCGATGAAGAGTCGGAAACAGTACGCCAATGGATCCAGCTTCGGCTCCAAGAGCCACTACCCCGCCATCAGCCAGGCCTACTGGGCGCCTCAGCCGCAAACAGTCCCTTACTCCGTCCCAGGTACTTCGTTGTCAGACGGGTGAAAGTTCCTAGATCTAGCGGGTCTTCGTCGACCTAGTCGTTCACGCGTTAAACGCCACGCCGGTTCCTGCGGACCGGCATCGGACTATTCGTTACGTTATGAGTTTGGACTATTCGTTGTAGAACCGGCTTACGGTAAACGAAGTTTAGAACTGGTCTGGGCTAACTGGGGTGACGTTTTCAACGTGTTAAACGTTGATCGTCTCGTTCTGTCGATTCACGGCCAGAGGGAACGAATCCGATAAGAGAAACTGTTGTTTCGTGGGTCCCGTACGGATGTGGCCACGACGGCGCTGATAACGGCTCCGTACAAACAATTCTTCGCCGCGATAACTGTCATCGAAGTCTCCATTTTGACTCCGTCATTTTACTTCGCTTGTTGCCTTTGCGCCGACTGGACGCGCGTGTGGGGAATACGTACGTAATATTTACATTCGCGCCGGTTTCGGAACCACGAGCGTTTCCGCTTTGGGTTCTTTCTCTTACGTACGAGCGCGATATCTTATCGGGATTTTCAATATTATTTTTCAACGGACAGTGACGCCCCTTTCCTCTGGAAACGATCTTCAAAATCGAAGATCGCTCGGAGATCGCCTTATCGAAATTATCGATGGTTTAGCCAATGGATCGACGATGATAACGACCACTAAGATAGGGACGATGTCGATTCGACTGCTTTTTTATACTCTTTATAAATATATTCTTGGTGATACTTGGATTTGGTCTGCTATATCGAGTTAATTTTGGTATGGAATCGAATGGAAGAGTTGAACGTTTCGGATATTACGATTTAATATATTCTTTGATATATAATATCGTTATTATATATGTAATATATTCTGATGTACATCGAGTTCCATGGAATTCCATGGAATTCGTCGGTGCAAATTTTTCGAAAAACATTTACTATGCGCGTGTGACGAACACGGAGAAACGATATTGATTCGACTTCTTTTTTATACTCTTTATATGTTCTTGGTAGTTACTTATATTAGGTTAATTTCTGTATGGGATCGAATGGAAAAATCGGAAATTCCATACGTACGACCTAGTATATTTTTTTAAACGTCAAACCACCGACTTTGTCAATTGCATGGAATCCAATAATTTCCGAGTAAGTCCAAGCAAAGGAATGCTGAGAACTCGAGGTACGAACGTGCCAATCCGAAACGATTACATCGAATTCCATGGAATTCCGTGGAATTCGTCGGTGCATTCGACGCGTCGAGGTACAAAAGTGCCAATCCGAAACGATTGCATCGAATTCCGTAGAATTCCATGAAATTCTTCGGCCTATACGTCGCGTCGAGGTACAAAGGTACCAATCCGAAACGATTGCATCGAATTCCGTGGAATTCCGTGGAATTCGTCGGTGCATTCGACGCGTCGAGGTAGAAAAGTGCCAATCCGAAACGATTGCATCGAATTCCATGGAATTCCGAGGAATTCGTCGGTCCATTCGTCGCGTTTCGACTCGTGGATCGCGGGAGATTTTTCGAGATAGCGAAAATTCGCGGCGCTCTCGCGCTCGGAGGAAGTTTACTACGCGCTAAGGCTCGAAAGAATCGAAGAGATCGACTGGCAACGGATTGACGGCTTCGTGTCGTAGGTGCGACGAAGACGGAGGTACCTTTATTTTATTAATAGTGATGGGCTCAGACGTACGTTCGCGCAGCGCCTCGGTAAAGAGCCTCATGTATATTTATATGCGCGCTTACGTGTGCATTGTGAGCGCTCGTGTATAAGTTATTCGTTTTCTTCGCCGGTTCGCGAACCGTTCCGACCGTTCGTAGCGGCGACGCATCGATGTCGCCTTCGATTCGAACGATACGAACGTAAGTCGACGGCTTTCGCAGCTTTACTACGACATATAACAAATATTATAATAAATATAATACAAATATTTATATAACGAACATCGTAACGTATGAAACGTCCGATTTTTCTTGCAGATCCGATCGAAAAATCGGACTTTTATGACCACACAAAATCGGACATTTCGTACGTCACTAATGCAATATAATATTTGGACGAAAATAATATTAACCCTTTTATTGCCGGCGAGTCGATTTATCGGTCCGACATTTTGAATTTCTTTATTCTGTCTTATTTTATATCTCCTGGAAAAATTAATCGATCATCGTGAAAATGTGCCGAAGGAGAGAAAACTAATTTTTTTCGATAAGGAATACTATTTCATTTCTGAAATCAATTGAATTTCTCAATTCAAAACTGAAAATAGTCTCGGCAGTCTTCGCGCATCCCACCCAAAATGGGCCGGCAGTAAAAGGGTTAAAAAATTAGAAGCCGACGCGTCGAATATTTTTGCGAGAAGAAACTCGAGACGCGACGATTCTAAGCCTACTTACGCTATCTGTAACGTATCGTTTGACGAATCGAATCGATCGAAAAGTATCTTGGACTCGTCTTTCGAAGGATCGCGAATCGATTTTGAATTTACCGTCGGTCGTATGCGAACGCGTCATCGTCGTTGGACTCGCGATTAACTACGGCACCTTATGCAAATTCCTTATTTTACGCGATCACTCGATGGAGAACGTTTTCGAACGGACGTGCGCGTGTTTGCGCGAGAACGTCGTCGCATAATCGCAAACGAGGACGAATAATCGTCCAGCTCGAGCGACGTAATTGTTCTAAACGCATCTAGTGGCCATCCGTCGATCGCCGGCTCGCGAGGAAACGATCGGAGAAATTTCTGTCGTCACGCGAGTCGCTCGTAACGATCGTAGCCTTGTTGTTACGCAAGCGTGCGACGGAGGAGGAGGAGGAGTACCGCGAAGAACGTATCACGAACATCGAGAAAACCTTTTGAAACTTGCGTAAAAGTTGGCGAGACGCGAGACAAAGAATCGCGGAGATTCCATTAATTTCCAACAGCGGTGAAAATTCGCAATGTTTTGCGAGTCTCGATTCTAATGGCGCGCGATTATCGTCGAACGGTCGTTTATTTTCGTTATCATTGCGTCACGTTCGCTCCTATCGTATTTATGAAAATAATGCTACTTCAAGGAAATTCGAACAGTCGTGGAGTGCACTTAACATGCCACTGGACTATTTAAACTACTTCAAAAAATTAGAGACATCCGTAGAGTGCGCTTTAAAGACCACTGGACTGCTTAAACTACTTCAAAAAATTACAGACATCCGTAGAGTGCGCTTTACAGACCACTGGACTGCTTAAACTACTTCCAAACATTACAGACATCCGCAGAGTGCGCTTTACAGACCACTGGACTGCTTAAACTACTTCCAAAAAATTCGTACACCCGTAGAGTGCACTTAACACGTCACTGGACTACTTAAACTACTTCAAGAAATTACAGACTTCCGTAGAGTGTACTTTATACGCCACTGGACTACTTAAACTACTTTTAAAAAATACAGACATTCGTAGAGTGCTCTTAAAAGATCACTGAACTACTTAAACTACTTCCAAAAAATGCTTGCAACCGTAGAGTACGTTCAACACGCCACTAATCTTCCTAAATCCGTTCTCTGGAGCTCACGTCGTTCCACCTAAACCTGCGTTAATGCGCATGAAGACATCGATAGATTCTCGCGAAGAAAGACCGAAGAAAACTCGTTTTCCGAACTCTGGAATCTCTGACTAGATGACGACTAGATGACGCTCGATTAACCATGTAATTTGTACGCATTTACGAGCGATCGAGGCGTCCTCGTTGTCGATGCGTCGCGTATTTCGCGTCTTGCATTCGCTCACGCACGTGGGCGTTACTTGGTAATACGCGTTAAGCTCTCGACAACAGATTTCGCACGAAACAGAAGCGCCTTTACGACATTCCTGACCGCGTTGCAGACAATTTATGACGGTGTAGCGGCGTTGGCTCGTCGTATGCTATCGTTTGCTATCTTTCGTTTTCTTCTTTTTCATTTTTAACTTCCCTTCCTTCGTCTAGAGCGCAGCTTAGCCTCTCGAAACGATCGATTTATCGAGTTCTCAACATCAACCTCGCTAATCATCAGCCAATTACCCAGCTAAGAAAGACAAGACGAATAACGAGTGAACCAATGTACGCTTGAAAAATCCATCGGTTTTGGCTTGCCGAGTCTATGGTAGAAAAGCGTCGACTACTAACATTCTACTTAAATTTGTATCTTTTTCAACTTCCCTTCCTTCGACTAAGACGCAACTTAGCCTCTAGGAACGATCGATTTATCGAATTCTCAACATCGACCTCGCTAATCATCAGCCAATTACCCAGCTAAGAAATACAAGACGAATAACGAGAAAACCAGTATACACTCGAAGGATCAGTTGGTTTTGGATCGTCGAGTCGATGGTGGCAAGTCGAGTGGTTACAACTTCTTGCGAGTTCGTCGTTACGTAAGGCAGCCGGAGATGGATTTTTACACGGGGAAACGCGAGTAAGAAAAGGGTCTGGAGCTAGCTAGGCTCTCATGCGTGGCTTGTCGGCGTTTCACGACGCGTTCAAAATAGGCAGCGGTGCATAGGTACGTTCGGAGGCGTGAGAGGCCTCTCACGTGACCCAACTGCGTCGTCTCCGAACTGCGCTTGGATTCATCGAGAGTTCTCTTTAATTAAGGTACGATCTGTCGTGAAGAAGCCCACAGAGGTCTTCCTCGAACTGTCGACTTACTACGCGACTCCGACTGTTTGACCAACGGTATCGTTCGTTTGACCTGGCTCGTGACTGTCCTGGAAATAACCGCGTGTGCTTCCTAGCTTGCTTTCTATGACCTTTTTCGCGCGTGCCTTTACGACGTAGTTCCTGGCCCGCTTAACATTTTTATAAGCAAGCTAATTCCCCTGTTTTACCCAAAGGACATTTGTTTACTACATTGTCTTATTTACCGTCATTGTCTTATCTCGATCTTATTTTAAATCCCATTAAATTCCTGATTCTTCCGTCATTGAGAAATCGTACTTTGCCGTCGTCCATTTTTAACACCTAACGAACAACTGTTCGTTTAGTGTTAAAAAATATCGAACGATTTGTCAGCACCGGACGATTCGCCTGTTCGAAAGCTATCGGAAGCACGAGCCGATCTCGTCTTATCGTCGAGCGCCTTTTGGCGCTTCCACGTGCTCGGATGACGTAGCTGTCCTTCCTTACTCGTCTAAAGAACCTCGTGCTTACGCGAAATCGCAACGAAGGTTTCTTCGGCAGCACGCCGGAAGGAAATGGAACGTAATTCTATAGCCGTGACCATCGGCCGTCTCGCGGTGGGCGTGCTGCAGGTACACGAGCAGTCCATTCTGTCTGTTATTTGTCGATGGAGCACGCAATGCCCGCGTCTAGTCGACAAACGACGACCGGTCCGATAAGTCGTTTCCACGAACGTCGCTCGAAAGTCGGACGAAAGTCGATGATCCGTTCGAAGATAGCCAAGTCCTCCGCGCCTCTATGTGGGATCTACATTCACGTGCAAACCCAAAGGAAAGTTGTTCTCGTCGTTCAGCATCGATTTTGGAGTAAACGTTTTGGAGGCGTATCGATTGACATTTTTAGATTGTTCGGAAGTAACTTCGTTTCTTTCCTTATGAAAAGACGTTGGGGAAAAACGAAATCACTTTTAGAACATCCTAATATTTCTTTATCATAAATGAAGAAAGACTAAGAATTTTATTCCAAAAGCTCGAGGTTTTCATCGAATTCCCCAATAATCGAATAATTAGCCCAACAAAAGTTTTGGAGTGAACGTGTTGATGGCGTATCGATTTAAATTATACCTTTATCAAGTAGACGATTCAAACATCTTCGTTCTATACTTGTTATCTATTCCACTACATTATTAAAATCGAAAGATGTGAGGAAACAGTCGGACTCGTCGACGCATCGACGTAAATTCCATCTACAATCCAACGCATGTTTCGATACTTGGGATTGTAGATGCAAATGGCGGCTATAGTGGTCCTACACTCTCAGTACCAAATAAAAAAGGAATAAGAATTTTATTCCGCGAGCTCGAAATCTCCATCGAACTTCCCAATAATCGAATAATTAACCTAAAAAAAAGTTGCTTTCGAGTTAACCTGTTGGAGGCGTATCAATCGAAATTATTTCTTTATCAATTAGACGAGCCAAACGACACCGTCGTTGCGATATCGCGTTCTATTACCTATTATTTATCCAGCTAGACAAAGGAATCGCGACGCTCGATCACTACGATTGGTACTTCGAAGTTCTCACCGGCATGACCGGCCGAATGTCCACGTTTTCCTTGAGAAATATACGCTTACAACGTCAAGTAACTTAACGACGCCATCGCGTTGCAACAATGTCAATTTGAAAAAAAGTATGCAATCATCGTCGTCCTTTGCTTCGCGGACAATGATAAAAATGATCGCTCCGTTTCCTCGTAGTTGTTCGATCGAAAAGATTCTTCCCGATCGTTGCGTCATGTTCCACGGCGCGCTGTTAAAACGTTGACCGAACGAAGCGCCAAGGTCTAACTATTTTAACCTTTATCGGCCGAATTAAAACCCAGTGTTTCGACCGAGCTGTCAGATTGAAATCGGATATCTGCTATTCTAATTATTGTACTTTAAAAAACAAAAGTTCGTAGAGAAAAATCAGCTAGGACGTTTTAGGCACTCACGACACCGAGGGAAAACATTTGAAGGGACGTTTCGGGCACGGCTAGGCGTTTAAAGGTTAAAGGTCGCTTCGTTGATTGGTTCGCCTCGTTTACATTGGAATTACTCATGCCCGTCTCCGAAAGGGTGGAGATAACCTTAGCCCTCGTTTGGAACTCTTCGATCCAATATTCGCGCCCTTTAATCCGATCGAATTTTTTCTCTCCTCGGCACCGAGACAAACGTTGCTCCTTGATTGAAATTCTTAAAGTAACGGAGGGGAGGGGGAGAAAGAGGCGGGGGTGGCACGCTCCTTCTTCGAGAACGAGAGCCATTCTTCCTCGAAATTGATCTTACAAATTGATCCTATCGGCCGGCTTTGACCCAGATGAAAAACCTTACCCTTTGTACGAGTTTCCCTCGTCTCCTCTCTCTCCCCCCTCCCTCCGGTTATAGATCCACCCCCGTCTATCCCCGATGAAATCGAATCAATTTCGCTATTTACCTCGATTGTTCTTCTCCCAACGGCGAGCAAATTGGCCTTCCACGGTCTAGCTGGCCTCTCCTTCGAGCAAGCGAGGCACGTAGCCCGCGTACTACATGCAAGATAACGAATGCCATGCGTCGGATGAACCGCTTTGTATACCGGCTTCTCATAGAATCGCTAGGCTGTTGCTCGCCATTGCTAAATCACGTCACGCCACGCATTAGCGCGACGCGATTCCGGTTACG
>JAITYT010000256.1:1061351-1077658 GCA_025433975.1 Liostenogaster flavolineata | reverse complement strand
TCTCTCTCTCTCTCTCTCTCTCCTTTCCTCTCCGTTGGTCTCCATCTCTCCGGGCTATTCTCCTACAACGGCCTCGTGTCTGGTGGACGCTCTACGACGAGCTCTCGAAGCCGTGGCTCGACCGAGAGGCACGAAACTGCGCAGGTTATCCTTGAAAGGCGGCAGCGGCGGCGCTGCATCTAGGTGCATGTTTTCATCGCTCGATGCAACGCCCCGCGCTCGTTCTTGCGCAACCGTCTTGCACCGAGCTAGCGTAAATACGATCCAACGGTACGATCGAGACCCAGGGAGAATAAAATCGCGATGATTCGTCATGGACGGGTCGAACTTCTATCAAAGAAGCTAGCGTCGTCCTGTTTGCTTCCTCCCACAGCCTATTGGTGTCGCCTAGGATTCACGACCGAAGGATTAACCGTAACCGTGGAGTTCGCGGCTGGAGTTGGAATGAGGAAAGAGGAAAGACGAAAGGAGAACGAGAATAAACGAGACTCGTTTCTCACGATCGTGATATCTATTTTAAATTACAATTTGCAATCTCTTCGCTAGCTCCGTCCTTATTTTCCCTCAGGATATTTGCATGCGTAGGCAATGGAAACTCGTATGCGAATTAGCTCGACGTAATTCGTCGGCATTTCTCTCTATCTCTCTGTATAGATACCGCAGCGCGTGCACGACGAAACATTTTACATTGAGCATACTTGTTCTTTCGAAGGTTATTGAGTTCGCGCGAGTGGCGTCTCTATACTCGCTTCGCCGCATCGGTGTATCTTCCGCTCAGCTCTTCGCCAATGTCTCTTGTCAAACTCTCGGCTCGGCGGTCTTTCGCAGTTGCGTATCAACCTGTCGACGATGACAAAGCGAAACACGCGACAGACGGACCAGTCGCCGTTATCATCGTTCTTTTAGCCGTCGCTAGAATTGAACATCCTTTACCCAACGTTGGAATCAAATATCCTTTATTCGTCTCTAGGATTGAAGATTCTTTATCCAACTCTAGAATTGAACATCCTTTATCCGTTTCTAGAATTGAACATCCTTTATCCTTCTCCAGAACATCTTTTATCCAACTCTAGAATTGAACATTTTTTATCCGTCTCTAGAATAGAAGATCATCTATCCGTCTCTAGAATCGAAGATCCTTCATCTGTCTCTAGAATTGAAGATTGTTTATCCAACTCCATAATTGAACATCCTTTATCATTCTCTAGAATTGAACATCCTTTTTCCATCTCTAGAATTGAACATCTTTTATCCTTTTCTAGAATTGAAGATCCTTTATCCAACTCTATAATTGAATATTCTTTATCCATCTGTAGAATAGTATATCACCTATCCGTCTCTAGAATCGAAGATCTTTTATCCGTCTGTAGAATTGAAGATCCTTTATCCGTCTGTAGAATCGAAGATGCTTCATTCGTCTCTAGAATCGAAAATGCTTCAACCGCCGCTAGAATCGAAGTTCACCAGCTCCAAAATCCTCCGATTCGCCATTTTCTCTCGTCCGAACTCTTACCGATTTTTTTCCTTACCAGTTTACAACGACGCGCTCGTAACGACGAAACGTCGAGCACGGCGATCGGGTCGAAACGTTGCAAAAATCGCGTAAATATTTGCACGTGCAAGGTGCGAAAGTGCCCGACGTGTTTATCAGCGACACGCAAGGCTGACGTCGAACTCAAGAATCGTCGGGAATCGAGACGATCGTTCGCGATCCTACGGTGTTGTGCAATTTTCGCTGGTCATCGCGATTAACTTGCATCAAGGTCGACGACGCGCGCGTTTCACCGCGACGATCGTATCCTCGATGTTTTTAGCATCCGATCGTCGATGCAGGACGAATTTCGCGGCTTCTCCAGCCGCGCCAAAGCTCCAACTTTCGACCGTTCCCTAGGTGTCGTGCGATAACGCGTAAAAATAGTCGAAAGTTGGCCGAGTATCAGGCCCTAAAGGTGATCCAATTGTAGAATCCAAGGTTACCTTTGCACAACGGATAACGAGGCTTGCTTAACCTGTTAACCGAGCGGGACGAATAAATACGTCGATATATATATATACATATACAATAAACGAAAAAATATATATTTCATAGCCTTTTCATTTATTTTAAGCATAAATAAAAAAGATAATAATATGAAACTACGTCCTTCGGGCGTGACGTATTTAACACGTCCTAGTGAAAGAGTTCGCGCCCGTTATATGCTGCGCGATTAAAAAGGGAATTCTCCGGTTAACAGGTTAATCGCGAACGTCGCTGATTCGTTGGACTCGTCGACGATTTATTCGATCGATCGAAACTACGAATCGAGAGGTGGAAATCGGTGGTGTCCATTCGTAGTGCGAGCGAGCGACGCGATTACTCGTAACGACACTGTGGTTGCGTAGGAATCTTCGTGCGCTGTTCTACCTGAACACCGGGTAGCCAGATACCCGCTTGCGCCTCGAGATACGGCGAACTACCTGCCGGTAGGAATGGGAACGAGCGCTACTCGAATCCGAGTTAGCACCGCGACTTTACGAGTATCCGGATGATAGTGGCGTACGAATCGTTCGTCTCGATCGATTCTTCGGTCCGATGTCCAGTGATAAAGGGAGACGGAGAAGCAAGCGTCGAGAGCGTGGAGTTTTTTTTCGAAGAAGCACGACTTACTTTGCAAGATAATGTGCTTGATAAGACACGGTATTTTGTAAGACTACTTTCTTTGTAAGACTACTTATTTTGCAAAAGAAGGTACTTAACAAGACTGCTTTCTTTGCAAGACTACTTAGTTTGCGAGGCTACTTACTTTGCAAGAGAAGGTACTTGACAAGACTACTTTCTTTGCAAGACTACTTATTTTGCAAAAGAAGGTACTTAACAAGACACGGTATTTTGCAAGACTACTTTCTTTGTAAGACTACTTATTTTGCAAAAGAAGGTACTTGACAAGATTAATTTCTTTGCAAGACTACTTAATTCGCAAGAGAAGGTATTTAACAAGACACGGTATTTTGCAAGACTACTTTCTTTGTAAGACTACTTTCTTTGCAAGACTATTTCCATTGCAAACCTACTTTCTTTGCAAGCCTACTTACTTTTCAGGAGAACTTAGTTTCCAAGACACGGTACTTCGCTAGACAATATACTTTTCAAGACGCGATATTTTGCAAGACCACTTACTTTGCAAAACTAGTTACTTTGCAAGACTACTTGCTTCGTAAGACAGCGTACTGAATAAGAAGAATTTTACTTCGCTCTCGTACTTCGTTGACATAAAGTTCAGTACTTCTGCCTTCCTTCCAAAAGACTGAGAATCGGAGGATCGATCCGACAAGGACGATTCGACGTCGCGACTAAACTCAACGCAGCGATTTCTGCGATTCTAATCCATCGCTATCCGCGACAACCTACTTACCGGCTCGGTAAGCTGCGCCTAGGATCGCCACGCTATTCAGAAACCCGCGGTAGACTTCGTTGTCCGTTGCCGGTTATATCACCGGAAACGGAGGCCATTGTTTCTCGAATTATCGGCCCTCTTTCGTTCGACGATCCTCCGAACGCAGTACGAAGATACGTGCGAATCCGTTAGCAAAGGCGTTTCGTCGCGTCGCTTCGATCGTTGCATCGATGCACTTTCCCTCCGTTCTCTTGAAATCACCATCCCTTCGTTTCTTTTTTTTTCTTTTTCTTTTCCTTTTTTATACGTCGTTAACCACGTCTAACTCGTCCAAGGCGAAAACGTATGTCTTTCTTGTAAATTATCGACGCTTCTCGCGCGGCGAAACGCGCCAGAACGTCTCCGTCGCTTCGTCGTCGTGACGTAATTTTTCCTTAGCGAGTGGGTGTTAATGATGCTCGTCGCACCAACTTTACTCGCCACCTAACAATAAGGAACGTTACGTGGACGTTGAAGCGGGTGTCGGTTACGCGACCTGTCCGCGTTTCCTTCGGATGACCGAAAAGTAATAACAAATTTTTCTTGCATTTATTTATCAAAGAAATCTTAAATACTAATCATCAAATAATTTCCATCATTTTCTAACACTAAACGTACCGACATTTTCGTATATCTGATCAAATACGAAACGAACGTTGATTCTTAGAGGAAAATTGTTAATTTATCAAAGGAAGTGTACGACACATACTAATAAAATAGTCGAACATACGTTTCCATTTTTATAAGCGATAAATAATTAAAGTGGATCTTGAAAAGGGTCGTTTGAACCAGCTTGGTGCGTTTAGTGTTAAAAAATCTTCGAAATAAAATAAAAGAAATTTTTTAAATCGAAAAAACGTCGATTATTTTCTGATAGATCGGACGTATCGCAAATTCGAAGCTTCTCCGCGATCGAAAGACCAGAAGATCCTCGTAGACTCTTCGAAGGAGCTTCGAAGAAAAAATCTTATCTCGATTCAACGACGATTAAAATCGTTCCAATAACAAAGTCATTGACAGGTCGTATCGGCGGTGATAACACGTCCATGCGTTTCGATAATCCCGTATTTTTCAGAAGCTCTCGGATTGATTATCGATTTGTCTCGACTGGTGGGGAGTTTAACAATGGAAGACTGTTTCTATCGCGTCGCGATCGGAAGCCATCGAACCCAACGAAACAAACCGGAATCGACATCAGTGATTTACGTTACGTACGTTCGTTGACTTATTCTCGTCTCGATGTATCTTGAAATAACGATTCGAAGCATCGTGGAACGATTTAACTCGTTACGATTCGCTGCTCGGTGCTGCTAGACGACGCGCTTCCATCGAGCGTTCGCTTTCGTTCGATCTTAAGACATTTTTTTCGTATGATTTTAGAAGTTTTCTTTTCAGGAGTCATTTCGGTCGACGTGTTTCTTCCATCTTATCGTTAAATTAATGAAATCAATGGCTCGAAAAGGGTTGAGAATCGAGGTCTCCCGATCGTGGGCTGGAGCAATCGTCGAAGCGACCTTTCTCGCTCTCGACCTTTCTAGAAGTCAGACCGTTCGGTTTCATTGGATCGTAAAAAATGTCTTTGCCATGCTTTTAGAAGTTTTTTCCAGGAATCATTTCGGTTGATGCGTTTCTTCCATTTTCTTGTTAAATTAATAAAATCAATGGCTCGAAAAAGATTGAGAATTGAAGTCTCCTGATCGTGGCCTGGAGCAAGCGTGATACGATTGGTTAAAGTATTTCTTCCACTTGTGTGTTAAATTAATAAAATCAATGACTCAAAAAAGGTTGAGAACTCGAGTCGTACAACTCGATTTAGAAAGATTGCGAATAAACTACGCGTGGGTAGAACTTGAAATGTATCGCAATCAAAAGCTACCAAAGAAAGGTTCAATACAATTCCCACCTTGGTTAATGTTTTTTAATTTATCTGTTATTTTATTATTTATATTATATTTTTTATTATATATTTAATTATATATATAATTATATAATTAATTTTTTTTCTTCAAAATCGGCACGAACTTTCCGGACAAGCCAATATTTCTTCCATTAGACGTTAAGCTAATAAAACGAATGGCTCGGAAAGGGTCGGGAAGCCAAGTCGTAGAACTGGATTTAGGAAGGTTGCGAATAAAGCACGCGTCGATGGAACTCGGGAGGTGTCGTAATCAGAAGCGATCGAACGAAAAGGAATGCTACCGGTCGGACGCCAACGCGCATAAATCGCGTTCTACTCTCGGCGTGGCGATCCTCGCCGTTATTTTGCCGCGGATGACGCGCCGACGACGACGATCGAACGATGAAAGTGTTCTTGCGAAAGACAATGGTTCCGCCGACTGTATTTCCCATCGACGCGGCAACAGCGGACGTTGTTTGTTCGCGTAACGATCGCGAAACGTGAACGAAAAGCCATTCGAAACGCGCGATAACCCGTCGTTCGTTGCCCGCCTTTTCGTCGTCTCGACGTTTCCCGTGTCGATCCAGACCAGACCGAAATATCACGCAAATATCGGGAAGATCGAGGAACGGAATTTTCCGAGTCGAACATCGAAGAAAGAACGCGATTGTCTCGTATAAAATTCAACGATTTATTTCCATCGGGAATAACGTTACGTACATCCATGGTTTGAATTAATTAAACCGATTCAATTGGATTAAATGAAAAGCTAAATTCGTACGATACGATTCGATACAATTTCCATCGTTGAGAAATATGTCGCTATTCGTGGATGGTCTCCGATTAAGATCCACGAATTTAGCGTGTTTTGTCAAAGATGTACGATACAATCGTATTTGTAGGATTCGATCCAACGAGATTCTTTCATCCAAACGTTTTCCAGGATTCTCGATCCTACAGGCGTAACATTCCATCTTAAAAGCATTTAATTCCATCCTGAAGATGTAACATTCCATCTCAAAAGACATTCGATTCCATCCTAAAGGCGAACCGTTCCTTTCTTAAGGCGTACCATTCCATCCTAAAGGTGTATCGTTCCATCCAAAAGGCGTATTATTCCTTCCTAAAGGCATTCAATTCCATCCTAAAAGCATTTAATTCCATCCTAAAATTGTATCATCCCATCTCAAAAGACATTCGTTTCCATCCTAAGGGCGTATCGTTCCATCCAAAAGGCATGTCATTCCATCCTGCTTTCCACGATTCTCTATCCAAAAGGCGTATTTTTCCATCTTAAAGGCATTCAATTCCATCCTAAAAGCATTTATTTCCATCCTAAAATTGTATCATTCCATCCTAAAGACGTAACATTCCATCTCAAAAGACATTCGATTCCATGCTAAGGGCGAACCGTTCCTATCTCAAGGTGTAACATTCCATCCTAAAGGCGTATCATTCCATCCAAAGGGCATGTCATTCCATTCTGCTTTCCACGACTCTCTATCCAAAAGGCGTATTATTCCATCCTAAAGGCATTCATTCCATCTTAAAGGCGCACAATTCCATCCTAAAGATGTACCATTCCTGGTTTAAGGCGTACCATTCCTTCCTAGTGGCGTACATAGACGCCATTCGTGAGCCACGTGCCTCTGTACAGCCCACGAATCTCGCGAGTCTCCTCGAGGGCGCTTCGTAAGGCCTCTGGAACCGTCCATAGGACTCGTCCTCGTCCTGGTCGCTCGTTACGAATGCGAGTCGCGTGCCACGACGGAAGCTAGCCTTTCGCTTCGCAATAACCAACGCGCCGCGCCTCGCCTCGCCTCCTCGCGCGGCAAAAGCGGGGACTTCGATCAACGTCGACGTCCAGACGCCCTTAGCGACGTCGCAGCCTCTGCCTTCCCAGGCAAAGCGGCAAAAATCGATATGTGACTCGTCGTTGGGTCCGAGAGGATGTAGACGTTTCTCGAGCTGAACGTGTTCTACATGAACGAGGGACTGTCGTCGCGAGAGTTCCTTCGAAAACTAAGATAAGACGAAAAAAATGGCCGAGGTTGAACGAGCTCTACGACAGCTAGAGATCACTGCGTCGAAAACACTGGCGACCGCCTGTTTCCCGATCGAATCCAATGATGGATCGCGTTTGTGGGTAGTCGGGATCAAGAATCGAGGATTCGTTTTGCTTTCCTCATCGAACATCGATCGTGAGATTAATCTTTTTGACAAAAGTTTTTCTAAAAAATGAACCGACGAAAGAATCCTGTTGTAGGACGCGAGTGTCCCACGAAACAAATTGGTGTTTACGTCTTTAGCAGCTACGGAAGTTGGTCATTGTCGTAGGGTAAATGTGGCTATAGGCTTGCATTTAACGACCTGGAAGAATTAATCGACTATGAGGAACTCTAAATATTCGGTCTGATTGGAGTCGCGGTGGTGCGATTTTTCTTTACTGATCAAAAGCAAAGGACATTCTTAAGATATTGACGTGCATAGATCGAGTCTAATATTCACGAATATCTTTCAATATCTCGAATATTTTTCGATGTCCTAACACTTTTAAACGAACTGGAGAGAAGTTTGCATTGGGTGATTTTTTTGCTGATCAAAAGCAAGGAACGATCTTAAGATATTGGCATGCATAGATCGAGTCTAATGTTCGCAGATTCGCGAATATCTTTCGATATCGCGGCATTTTTAGACGAACGTCGAAATTCCCTTGCGGCTACGTGCGCGAGATTTACTTGGAACAGTCGAGATTGTACCGCACTATTCCACGTTCTATCGCGGCATTGAACGTCGGTGGTACGCTCAGTTCCATTCCGTCCCATTCACGGGCCTCTCGTAACTTTCTTGCGCGTTGACGTTCGTTATAACGACGTTGTTTCGGTGATATAACGACTCGTTGTCGTCGAAAACGAGGCGCAGAAATTCGTACGACATTAACGCGTTAATAGCGCCATTTATCAATAGAGAACGCTCTGCGAAGCGTGCTCGCGCTCGAATCCACGCGACTGACTCGATATTCGATAGAAACGGTAATTTCCTCGACGACTCGTGCCCGTGCTTTTTAACGACGAATTAACGAGCGTAAGATTGACATTTGATAGAATATTCAAGGTGAAGCTGACTCACGAATCCTCGGGAGAAAAGAAAACTCGAATCCTTGCGACTGTGTCGATATTGGTAAAATCAGTAGCTTCTTTGTCGATTCGTAATCAGTGTCTATCGAACCACCGTGTATACATGACAACTGATATATTTTTCGAGATGAAATCAGCTTACAAATTTCCAAAAAAAAAGAAAACTCCAATCCATACAATATTGTCGATATTGGTAAAATCAGTAGTTTCTTTGTCGACTCGTAATCAGTGTTTATCGAACGACCGTATATATACGACAACTGATATATTTTTCAAGATGAAATCAGCTTACGAATCTCCAAAAGAAAAGAAAACTCCAATCCACGCAATTGTGTCGATATTGGTAAAATCAGTAGTTTCTTTGTCGACTCGTAGTCAGTGTCTATCGAACGATCGTCTATATACGACAACTGATAAATTATTCAAGCGGAAAGTGGCTCACAAATCTCCAAATGATTAATGTAGCCTCGAATCCACGTGACTACGTCGATATTGGTAAAATCAGTAGTTTCTTTGTCGACTCGTAATCAGTGTCTATCGAACGACTATTTATATACGGCAATTGATAGAATTTTCGAGATGAAACCAGCTTACAAATTCCAAAAGAAAAGAAAACTCCAATCCATATAATTGTGTCGAAATTGGTAAAATCAGTAGTTTCTTTGTCGACTCGTAATCAATGTCTATCGAACGACTATTTATATACGATAATTGGTAGAATTTTCGAGGTAAAGCTGACTCACGAATCTCCAGGAGGAAAGAAAACTCGAATCCACTTGACTGTGTGGATATCAGTAAAATTAGTAGTTTCTTTGTCGACTCGTAGTCAGTGCCTATCGAACAAGCATTTATATACGACAATTGATAGCATTTTCGAGGTAAAACTGACTCACGAATTCCCTGAAGAAAAGAGAGAACGCGACGATAACGCGTCTCAAACGCCAGAAGATCGAGAAAGGCGTCGTTTCTCGGACCGCGGTGCCGAAAGGACAGGCATATGCGTCACGGAATCCTCGAAAATAGTCCTCGATTCGGTATGCGAGGAACGTCTCGGCGTTTCGTCTCGCACGTGAGAAAAAGAGAGAGAGCGCGAGAAAGAGAAAGAGAGGAATGGAGAGACAGAGAAGGAGACTCACCCTGAACTGGTGAAAAGACCGTGAGGACGCGGAATCGAGGAAAGGAGCCCCGACTAACTGGCGAGAGAATGCTCGTCGAAAACGATGCGAAGGGAGTCGAAGGACCGCGAGGAAGGGCGATAAGATGAGAGGGGAGGAAGGGGGGAAAAGGGCGGTTGATTATACCGAAGAACAGTTCCTTTGTACGTGAAAATTCAGTACAATGGAACGAGTCGCTCTATGATCTTGCGCTTTTGGAAAAGTAACGGAAATGGCGACGAACAACACTCGACTGTACCGACAATAAAGATTAGAAATAATTAGATTATAAAATGGCCGACTGTTAGAGACTCGGTGCATAAAAAGATAGAAAGTTTCTCTTTAGGAAAACCAACCGATAAAAAAGGGTCTAGACGCAGGTCTACTTATTAGAAAAATTGTTCGATAAGGGTGAAAGGTCAAAAAGGCGGTCGATTAAACCGAAGAACGATTCCTTCAAAAGTAAAAATTCGACAAAAGCTACGAGTGACTCTACGATTTCGACGATAAAAATTAGAAATACGTGGACAAACGAGAGTCGACGTGAAAACAGCCGACTGCTCGAAATTCGGTGTACAAAAAAAAAGAAAGAGAGAGGCGAGACGCAGGAGGTCTACCTATTAGGAAAACTATTCCATAAGCGGATACGACTCGAGACGAGTACAGAATTTTGAAGCGTCCTTCTGACGAGACAAAGAGCGAAGACGGAAGGTTGGTTAGCGATGGCAGAGGGTGGCAGGGGGAGGGGAGATGAAACTGCATCGACGAAAAGAACAGAGAGAGAGAGAGAGAGAGAGAGATGGAAGAAGATTAAGAAGCAAGGAAGAAAGACGATTCGATGTCGTGAACCTGCCGGAAGAAAGGCAAGACACCGGATCCCATACAAATGTCCAATTAATGTACTCCGCTTATGGGTCTTCGTACTTCCACCGATGGAGGAGCACAAACGCGATGCCTCGGTCGATTTACGCCGCTCCAAGTCCATAGAAACGTAACCAGACAACCTTCTTAACCTTTTTCACCAAGAGTAAGGGTGGTGGGGGGGTTGGAGGGCCAGCGTCGAAGAAGGGGAAACGAACACGTCCGATCCTTGGTACCCTCGAGCGCCTAGAGAAAATTGATGGGGTCGTTTACAGGCCAGGAACGATCGTCGCTTCTCGCGAGAATGATATTTCCGAGCGTGGGCCAAGAACGATGACGTCGACGATCGCGCGTTTGGGGTCCCATGAGATATACGAGCGGCATGGCGGATTCTCGAGGAGGGGAGGGAAGACTTCGTCCTTTAATTCGAAATCGTCGATTCACCCACGAGGAGTGGGGAAAAAATTTTCCATCGGACGTTCGTTCGGTGGAATCTTTAGTCTATTCGCGGCTCGATTAGGTCGAGAATTCGACGGATTTTGTTCTTTCGATTTGACGTCGCTGCGTTATTTTTCGAACGACTTCGGCTCTAGGTGCAGCGGATTTACGAACGCGAGAAATTGTATCCAAGATGGCCGCTGTTTTTCCCTTTCTTTGATTCTCTCTTTCTCTCTTTTTCTGTATGAACGCGTGTGTAAAATATGTGTGTGTGTAAATGCTTTCACAGTATTTTTTGTTCTTCTTTCTCTATTTCTTTTCTGTTTTTGATAGTTCAACGATCGTTTCGTTTAGCGGAAAAATATGCGAAATTCTTATGCGATCGTATGGTGTTTTTCTTTTTTTAGCATTCCAGTTGCGAGGATAAGATGGAATTTTGCTCGATCGTGCATTGTAACTTTTGTACCTTCTTCCAGCGACGATAAGGTTCGAATCGGCAGCCGCGAATCGCGATCGTATTTGCCGCTTCTTAACGATGTAATCTATTTTTGGACCCGCTGTCTGCGTACCCTCTTAATTCGTTTAGATCGCTGTTCATTAAACGGGAGATGCCCCGCGCATTAAGGCCATCGTTAGAAAAATACGTTGGTCATCGAGTCGCCTAACGGTACGGAGGACAATTCATGATTCAACGACAGCGTTTTATGAGAAGGGTTGGAAACCATGCGACGAACTGGTCGAAATTTAATCGTAACAGCTCGAGTAAATACGAGAAAAATCGCCGTTATGAAATAGAAATTTTTGGGACGATTTCCTGTCGTCTTAAACTATCAAAATCCCAGGATATTTCTTAACACTAGATTTACGGATGTTGATTATATACCTATTTCTACCGAAGTGAGCCGATTTGACTCATACAAGATAATTGAAGAAAACAGTTCCAAATCGATTTAAATGACTTCTTTATATTTACCTCTTAGCTCTTCGGCCAATTGGAAAATAAAATCTTTTCTTGAAATATTTACTTAAGTGGTCTCTTTGTACAGAATCCGAACATTGACAGCCGCTATCTAAATGTTCTAGAAAGTCTAAAATTTTATAGAAGACTTGTAGAGATCATTTGCGTGAGCTTGCTTTAACGCTATATTTTCGGGACATTTGTTCAAATATATCCACGCCGTACTTGGTGCTGTTATAACGGGTTACTGTTTCTGGAATATTTTTATCTTTTGAATCTACTATTAGAACTTTTTTATTAGGCTTGCTTTTATAAATAATTAACGCGAATGATTACGTCGACATCTTGACACGGTCATTCGTTGATATCGAGTTCGAGATAAAATTCGAGATAAAATTGGTCGTTACGGTGACGATCGAGAGCAGCGAAAAAATCGGAAAACTCGTCGCATCAAGCAGGATCTCGACGGAGCGCTAAATACGTTGCCCGATAAACCTCGGACTCTAAATTAAAAAACGGAGCTGACATTTCTTGTCACTCTTGATAACGAACGGTAAAAGCAAACGTACGAAATTAGACCCACAGACGTTACGGAGTCGATCGAAGAAACAATTATTACGAAGAGCGTGAGGCGTGTCGTTCGTACGCGTCGACCTTCGATGTATTTGTCATCGCCTACGTGCCAATCTTCGCAAGACCGACCGACCGCGATCAGTCGACCCCGTCTTGCTGCTCGATTAACGTCTCTGCCTCCTACGAAACGACGAAGAAAAGTGTCGAGGAACCGATGAAGCGAATGGAGAACGCTTCGTTTTCTTCGTCTTTGTCTTCGTTTCTCTCTTCTCCCCGAAAAGAGGAGAAGAAATGTGATCGTCTTCGACGGATCGCTTTGAAAAAAAAAAGAAAAAATAAAAAAAAAGAGAGAAGAATTCCAAGGAGAAAGATGGAAAGCTCTTGGAAGAAGTACGATGCGATTCACGTCGACGATAAGTGAAAAATGGGAAAAGGGGGTTTGAAGATGAAAAAGAAAAATACTGAGGCGTTCGGCGCTCGATGCGAAGCGTTTCGCTAATCGGAATTCCCTGTAGCTTATAAATAAGGGTATAGCGCTCGCTCGGTCCTGACGTCACTTCCTGCGCGTTGCACCTTCGACATACTAATCGAGCGAGACGAGCGTCGCTTCGGTCCTAGCCTCGATACGCCTTTGATCCTTCCTCGTATCGTCAAGTGCGTGGTACCAAATCGAGTATCAAAACAAAACGATCCGGAGTTCGATCGACTTTGGATTTCGTTCTTGGATTCTCGGTGACGTCTGTACTTTGAAGTATAGGCCATGAAAATGGCGATCGCGAAGGCTTCGGACTTCGAAGTTTTCGTTAAGTCTCATTTTCAAGATCTACGTTGGCACGGAGTCGTCCTCGTAATTATGAAAGCGATTATTATAATTTAAAGGACGTTTTATTAGGTTGGTGCATACGAAATGTTGGATTTTTATATACCGTGTATTCGTTTAAAAATCCGACATTTCATTTGTACGTCGTGTAACATTTTAATCTGCAATTTTATTGGTCTTCATCGACGAAAATTTATTACGAATGTGACATTTTTTGTAAATCTCCTACGAAAATTTTTTTTTTTTCAAACCTTTTAATTCAGAATCGATTTGGACCATTTTCAAAATTACGGACGCAGTTAAAACTCTCGTCTTAGACTCGACTCTTTCTTTATTTTATTTCTTTTTTTTGAAATTTCTAGTCGCAGTCGAGACGAAAGAATTTTCTTGAACGTGGAGGAAAGAATAAAAAAAAAATCGAAGAAATTCAGGGACAAAATTTTGTCGCCTTCGTCGCATCCATCGACGTTTCGTCGATTTTACGATTCTAATCGCAGTTACGCATCGTCGCGCGCCGTCTTTGCGAATTTTTAACGCGTCAGCGTACTCCAATTTACGGAGGATACGCGGAGAGGCGTCCCGTGCCATGCGAGAGAACGCGCTTTGAAGAAATATTTGAATCGAGGACAGCCGTGTATGAATATTTATCGAGGATAAATATTGAATCGGAAAATATTTGGACAAATTAAAGCTGTCATTAGAGGGACGCTGGCGGAGCTCGTCGGTCTCAAAGAGACAATTAACTCTTTAGCAGAGGCGCGCTCCAGGGATGAAAAGCGTTCGTGGTTTACGGACCGACCAAATTCCTTGGTTGCTCTTCGCAAACGGTCCTCCATCTTCTCGAGTCTCTCTCTCTCTTTCTCTCTCTCATTGTCTGTTTCTCTATCTCTGTCTATCTCGCTTTTTGCCCACTTATGTCCGTCTCTTTCGAAGTCAATCGTCAATCGTCCGCGTGACAATTGGAAAAATTCGAAAAACTCGAAAATTTGGAAAAATTGGAAAAATTAAAAAATTTTCCAATGTTCACTTTCGTGATTTACGGACCGATCAAATTCTTCGGTTGCTCTTCGCAAACGGTCCTCCATTTTCTCGAGTCCTCTCTTTCTCTATCTGTCTATTTCTCTCTCTTTTTCTCATTGTCTTTCTCTCTATCTCTCTTTCTCACTGTCTGTCTCTCTTTCGAAGTAACTCGTCGATCGTCCAGCGCGACAATAGGAAAAATTCAGAAATTTGAAAATCCTCTCCCACGCGTTTGTTTACGATCGATGGCGCGGCTATCGAGTCGCGCGTCCTACTTGTTGATTCCCGTCTCGTACGCGGCAAATTGGAACGAAATGAAGCCGAGATTAGACGTGACTTCGCCGAGGCACGATCGGAGATTAAATTGGCATCGTTCGATGCACTCCGATCCGATCTTAACGACGGAACTTCTCGTGAATCGCGAACGATCTTCGAACCATCTCTATCTAACCCTTTAATCGTTTAATTTTCATTCGAAAAACTTTTTCTGCCTGTTTCATTCTTCTTTACCGTCATATCAATGTATCGATAAAATTATATCGTTTTTCTTATAATATTTGATTTCGTGTTTGATATCGTTGAATTTCATATTTATTATACGAATGTAACTTTTTTTATCTTCGAGTCGAGTATACTCGACATCATGCGAAAAATTGACGAGTTTCCTCGACGTAAACGTTTAACCCATTTGCATCATACAGCGCCTTTCAATCAGGCACATTCGTCAAAGAAAGCTCGCAAACGTCGCGTAGTTCGTTTATTAGAAAAGAAAAAAAAAAGATACATTTTACCAATGTGATAATTGCCATGTGGCACTGTGCATTGAACATTTCAAACATTATCATGTTGCGCAAAATAATTAGATCCCATTTCTATTATGATTATTAATCCATAGTGAAGTAAAAATTCTTTGAAATTCTTTATTTCTGCAAAATTGTTTTTTTTCATATTTTAAAACATTTTCATTCAAATACAGCCAATAAAATTGTTGGCGATGAGAACAAATTTTCCACTTTTCCATACGATGCAAGTGGGTTAAAGGATTTATTTCCCCGAAATACTAGGATGAAAACGATCGATCGAGAGACTCGTGCCGACCTTGGCCAAAATTTGGAGCATCGATCGTCCATAGACGAACGATACTAAACAGGTCGTTTAGCAAACGCGAGCTTTTGAGCTGTTCCTCGTTGAGTGTTATCGTCTCGCGAATGAGTCATGCATTTTTTTCCCCCTTTTTTTACTTCGCCTTGCTCGAAGGCTATCGGCGATTATCGGAGCGCACACGTACGTAAAAACGTCACGAGGCACACGTGGCTGCACGACGCGACTCTTGGTCGATAAAAATTTGTGTCTTTTGCAATTATAAGCGTATGACACATAATTACGTATAAAGCATCGAATGGCAAGTTGTATCATAGCTAATGTATTGGGTTGTCCGGAAAGTTCGCGCTGATTTACGTTTTTTTTTAAATTAATTTATTTTTTTATTATTTATATTATATTTTTATTGTATATTTTAATATACTTATATAAAATAAATAAGTATATATATTATATAATTAATTCTTTTTCTTCAAAAAAAAAGAGAAAAACTTTTCTTCGAAATCGGCACGAACTTTCCGGACAACCCAATGTCGGGCTTTTGTTTTCACGACGAAGCTAATGCAGAAAGGCTCGAAAGAGAAGAAAATACGAGATCGAAAGTTTAAAAGGGACGAAAAACGATGGGAAGAATTCGTGGTTGAGATTGGCCAATTATACGCTTGCATTTCGAACCCGTGGAATCAGCATGACACGAATAACGCTTTCGACGTTCGTGATATATCCGGAATTTCGTTCGTGTCGCGCAACCACGATCGAAATTCGGCTTGGAAAATGGACGGTGGGACCAGTTGCGTTCCAACGTCTATGAGGGAATTTCTAATCCACTTTACTTCGGTCTAATTACACCGTCACGGCTTCGATGGAAGAAAGAAATGCTCGAAAGAGTAAGGGAGAAATGTTTGCCACGACAACGGCGACGAAAGAACAGAGAA
>JAITYT010000256.1:1016902-1040752 GCA_025433975.1 Liostenogaster flavolineata | reverse complement strand
AATTAGAGCAGTGAATTTTATTAATTTCAATGGTGATAATATCCGCTGCTGATCGACGAAATACAGATTTCAAGTGTCGTCGATGCGAGTTTAGCCGCTTTGGGATTGTATTATATTGTATTACATTGTATTACATTGTATTACATTGTATTACATTGTATTATATCGTCTCGCATTGTATCACATTGTATTACATTGTAGTACATTTATTACATCCGCCGGTGAGCAACACTCGCATTGTCCGCTTGCTTTTAATTCTCCTAGCAGCGCGACTCATTTTTTACGCGTTATACGTCGCGTTACGCATCGATCGTCGCTTCCGTAGAACTCGGAGAGCGTACATGGCAACGCACGGTACGCGAATCGAAAGGATTCTTCCAACTGGAACGAGCGAGCTTCGATTTTCCCCAATTTCCTTCCAAATTGGAGCATCGAATTTTATTAGTTTAAATAGTGATAATATCCCCGGCTAATCGACGAAATATTGATTTCAGATGTCGTCGACGCGTGTTTAGCCACGGTGGGAGCGTATTACATTAGTATATCGTTCGTTTATGTAAACGAGCTTTTTTTCATTAATAATCGCGGATTATTAAAATTCGGCAAAATCGCGCGACGATCCCGAACGCTCGTATCGAATTTTTAACTCCAGCATTTCCTTCGGCCTTTTTACTTTTCTCGCAATTTTTTGAGCGCGAACTTAGCTTGAAATCCTCATCATTTTTGTCACGATTTTGTTATCGTTTTTCTTTTCTTCTTTTTCTTATTACGTACGTTTCAAGTTATTCGTTATGCGTTATACTTTATATGTCTTAGGCGTCCACGAATATTTTTTTTAACTCATCCACCACTGTAATTCAAAAATCAAAAAAGAAATTAAATTAGCTCTGTAATGATATTTATTATACAATTATTTTATGCAAATGTTCACATTACAGTTGTATTCACGATGGTTAATATAATGATACTAGCCAACTTTGAATTTGGAATTTGAAAACGTGTCCCAAATTTGGGACATTGACGGATAATGAGTTAAGAATCGTTCGAAACGCGAATCAAGAATTGCTACTGTAGGATCGAACGGGCGATTTTCGACCTTAGGCTGCCACGTGCACGTTACGTTACGACATCGAAAACTCATTAATTAATAATCCCATTCCTTACGAAATATAACGTAGACGCGCTCTTAGCGCCATATGTATCTGCTTCTGCTACACCGGCAAGAGATAGCACGGTTACACGTTCAATTATATCGCGTCGTGTCCAAGGTTGAACCTTGACGCATCGTCCACCTGTTTGTACAGCTTTTACTGTTGAAACAGTTGTTTTCCAGTGGCAGTTCCCCTCCACTCCTTAAATTTCAACCAAGTACGTCCAATTCGCGACTAAAACTCGAAAAAGCCACTTGTGAATACGAAGTTCTTCGTAAATAAGAATCGAAACGGTAAAACTGATCAAATTGTGGCATCGAGAAACGAATACGCGCTCGAAATTACTCGCTTTTTCCGTAGAAAAATTTCTTGGTTTACAGAACGTTCTTTATCTTCGCGAACGATACGATTCTCCGCGAAGTATCCGATATTTATTTTATTTTATTTTATTTTTCGTCTAATCACGAACAACCGAACTTTATTATTGTACAGAGTGGGTCAACTTGAACTGGCTGCGTGAAATGTCGAATTTGTATATATCAGGCTGGGGAAAAAGTATTGCGCGTTTCGTTTGAATCAGAAAAAAAGGATGTGACTCGTCTTGATACGTGCCCATGACTATGAAAGTGGTCTAAGTCATATATTCCTTGTTTCGAGATATTTAATGGATTACATTTGAATGAATTTTTCGTTGTTCGTTCAAAGAAAGTGTAAACATCGTTATCATTATCGTCGTCGGCTGATTTATAATAGCTGATAAACTTAATTTTTAAAAATTTTTGACTTAGACCACTTTTATAATTAACACCAAACGAATTCCATATAATGTTGAAATAACAACCACTATCCAACGGTTCGTTTTTGGCAATATCGTAAAGATTACATTGAATTAATTTAGTTTAAAATAATGTGGTGTGAAATAACTGATAAACTCATTTTTTTTAAGTTTGATTTAGCCCACTTTCATAATTATGGGCACATTATGGCACATATATATATCGACGGAGACAAGTTCGATCGTCGCGAGGAACTCTAGGAGAGCCACGGCGTCGCGGCTAAGTTCGAGAAGGATATATCGCCGGCTTCTGACCGTAATAATAAGCCCGAACGTTTTAATGGAGCGCGGGAATCGTGCCAGGAACAAGGGACGTGTCTCTCGTATCAAAACGTGGTCGTTTTTTTTTTGGCGCATCGTTGAAAGAAAAGGATGAAAAAAGGTTTGATCAGCGCGATGGTCGTTCGACGTTCGTAGCTCGAGTGCCGTTGTTTCATCGAACGCGGTGATAACGGTTTCGCAACGAGGTTACCTGTATGAGAGGAGGAGGAGGAGGAGGAGGAGGAGCACGCGATCGGCTTTACTCACCATAATTGAAAATGTTCGGGAGGAATTCGCGTGCGTTCTCTTAGAGATTTCGCTTCGATCGACGGTTTTCGCGAAATTTTGAGTCTAAAGTTTTAATTGACACTTTTCGTGCGAAATTCTCGCGTGGAATCGTCCTTTCGTTCGTACGAATCGATTGTAACTGACCGTCGTGGGTCGTAATATCGAATTGGAAAAATTCAATTCGTCCGCGATTTATCGCTTTTATTTTTCGATCATTGTATAGAACGAAATTATCAATTTTATGTTAGATCGGATTAATAATATATTCGTACGACTTGACTGTAATCGACTGTCGTAAGTCGCAATATTAAATTGGGAAAATTCAATTCGTCCGCGATTTATCGCTTCTAACGGCCATTTTGTAGTCGCTATATTAAACGAGATTATCAATTTTATATTAGATCGGATTAATAATATATTCTCTCTCTCATATATATATATGATATATATATATATATGAATAATATAGTCTCAAACGAAATTATCAATTTTATATTAGATCGAATTAACGATATTGCGTACAAATCGACTGTGATCGACTCACAGGTCATCAAAACAGTAACTGCGTCAAGACAAGAAAGATACATTGGGCGTACATGTACGCCTTTCGTACTCGAGAAACGGATGGTAGGAATCAATGCATTCGATTCATCAAGGATACACGATAACTAAAGCGACGTTAAAAATGGAACGCGCATCGCCACGACTACGCGTACGTTTTAAAAGAGTGTTTTATCATAAGTTTATCGCGCATCGTTACGCGCTGTAACGTCTTAGAAATAGCCTGAGTTATTATTCCGAATGGCTTGACTCATTGAATGTACAGATAAACGAAATGATGGATAATACTCGATATTTCATTACTTCAACCTTCGCGCTCCGCGATATCCTGCGATTATCGCGACGTTATCGCAATTTATTCGATTCTTCTAACGTCTAAAATTTATGGAATTTCAGCCAACGCCGGAGTTTCGCCGATGAGTATGCAAAACCTCGTTACCTTGGCAGCCATGACCGGCGGAAACGGCAATCTTCAAGTGTCGCCAAACAGTGAGTAACGACTATTCGACAAATTCCTGGTTGTACAATGTTTCTCCTACGAAGTGAAGAACGTTTTGTTCCGTGCAACGGATTCGTAAAAAATTCGTAAAAAAAGAGAGAAGAACCTGGAAAGGAATACGATCGAAAGTTCGATGCATCGTTCCGTATTATTTTATATTATTTTATTATATTATAATATTTATCATATATAATTATTTTATATAATATATATACAATATATATTATATTTATAAATTATATATAATATCAATATATTACGTTATATTATTTTGCGACAAGTTTTTTTTTCTTTTTCATACGATCGCAATGCAAAAAGTACGGCCAATCGAGACGAGGAATAATGGCATTATTTATTATTTCGGTGCTTCTTCCACGTTGTATCCTTTGATCCGCCATTCGCAAGAAACTCGCTTACACGTTTGTTCATTGTTAACGATCGCATGAGTTGTTATAATTGCAGGCGAGTAGGCGAAACTCTGTTGTTAAAGCTTCTTTGATAGATGTGCATGGAAAGATCCAAAGAGATTCGTCGTGCCGGATACCGGCTAGACCAAGAGGCACGCGATTTACCTTACACGGTAAATCGGACGTATTTCTCGTGTGATTATTTAACTCCACGCTCCTCTACTGCCTATACTGTCTTCTGTATATGCTTTCAACAACACCTTCTTGTACATCTTACGTAATTTAAGGAATAATCGTAACGATGGCGATGGCCTTTTATATCGCTATTACATTAATATCAATAATTATAGTAGTAGCGATAATATTCTTAATAATATTAATATTAATATTAATAATAATAATAAATAGATAGTATATCTGTGTTACTTGTACATAAGAGTCTTTAACGAAGGATTTACGAACGGTGATCGAGATGTTACGCTTGTCCCACGGTGATATTTTGTCCTCAAAAATACATACATGTACATCGTCGTTGCGCCGATAATATCCATTAATTTATAGTTTGACAGTTATACGATATAGGGAAACTCACCGATATATCGTTCATAAACGCCGTATATTTGTCGGGTGAGTCGAGTTCCGGCTCGATTGGGAGTCGTTCGAGAGATGTTTCGTTAATCAACGATACGGCAAAAATGTGAAAGCACGCGGTTGAGATCTTTTATTTTTAAAATGAAGGAACACTAAAGAGTCACGACTAAGTTTTATCGCTTTGTTCGTCTCGGAAATTTAAACTTTAGCATACGAGCCTTATTTTGAGAGCGACTTAAATCACTTTTGCAACAAAATCAAGCTTACGATAACATCGATTACAATTTCATTTCTGTCCGCTTTCGCGACGAGTTTATCTTTATTAAAGTTTATTTATCGAGATATCGCTCTAGCATCTTCATTATCGATCTAAAAGGACTCGAATGATTCCGCGTGATTCCTCTTGACGTTATCTTTCGACAAATGATATCGTATTATCGATTTTACGTCGACATTTCAATTAATTTAAGAGGAAAGAAAACGAGAATGAAGAAGAAGAAAATGAAGAAAATGTCGCGAATCTAGAATCAAATTAATTTAGTACCGAGTGGATCGACAAAACGTGCCGCTCGTAACCGGCACTTCACGGAAGAGTCTTCGAAAAGTTAAACGCCTCGTACAATTCGAAACTCCGGAGGAACTCTTTTGAAATTCAGTGAATTCGCGGGTAAATGGCGTCGCGCGCCGTATGATTTTTTATACCTCGTATTTCCGTTCGCTTTACGCGGTCTATACGAAGGAGCGCAACGCGAGGTGTCACTCGCGATATCAAAGGAAAAGGTCTCGTTATGGTTCTTAGGGCATATTGCGAGCCGCGATCGTAATTCGAGTTCACGTTCGATCGTTTAAGCGCGACGAAGCTCCGACATCGAGCGTCTGGGCCTCGCGATCGAAATCTTTTATTTTTATAATCAAGAAACACTGACGAGTTAAATTTTACGATAACGTCGATTGCAATTTAATCTCTTGACTTCGAAAAAATGTGCGATCAATAAGTCGAAAAATATAGAGATTTTGTTCAAAAGATATTATGTTGATTAACGATACGACAAAAATGTAAAAATACGCGTTGGGAATCTTTTGTTTTTATAGTCAAGAAACACCGAAGAGTCACGGCTAAACTGCATTACTTTGTTCATCTCGGAAATTTACGTTTAAATTTTTTAAGCGTACGAGCCTTATTTTGTCACTTTTGCAAGAAAATCAAGTTTACGATGACATCGATTGCAATTTAATCGCTTGATTTCAAAAAAAAGATGCGATCGATAAAGTTAAAAATATTGAGATTTTATTTCAGAGATATTTCGCTAATTAACGATACGACAAAAATGTTTATCTTCAAAGCGGCATGACTCCATCCGTGCTAAAAAAGAACACATTGTTCGCTCAATAATTGCTACTATTTCAATAGGGATCGTAAATTTAACTCGGCCGAATACATTTAAGCGGCGTGACACATCGGTATCCTACAAGAGTACTTTTCACGTCGCTCAAACGCGAATTCTTCGATGTCTCGATTTAAATACAATATAAATGAGCTTACGAGGTCACCCTCGATATAAACGGCTACACATATTCGAAGAGAAAGAAACTAATCGACGTATCGACGTATTAACACGTTAAGGACCGCAAAGAAATCTCTGAGACTTACGCCTGGGTCCGCACGCTTTCGGGCAAACTTGTACGTTCTAAAATCATCATGACTATAATAGAATGCATTCTAGGCATTATTGAACAAAAATTATGTCTTTTAATTGTTATTAAATTAATTTAATTACAATTACAAATTAACACAAAGTAAGTACTACAATGTAGTAAAATACAAAGTGAGTACAATTACAAATTAATTTAATTAAAAGTTATTAAACATTAATTAACAATTAATGTTTAATAACTTTTTTACTTAAAAAAATAATGTGTACGAATTTTTTAGAAATTGAAAAATAGGATGCAGTTTAGCTATAGTTAAAAAAAAATTGTCTCGGAATAATTATTATAAAATTGTATTTAAAAATAAATGTCGCCGAAGTTTGTAGTACTTTTTTAGCCCTTTGCGGTCGGAGTAAATTTAGCGTTTCGTAGTTGACACTGATTTGTCGCGTATAATACTACTTATAACACGTAAAAATGCACAATTTTCCACTTCTGTAATTTTCTAAAGTATGATATTTAGCAAAACGATCAACCGATATGAAGTCCTGGCTTCCGTGTACGAGTATTGCGCTACTCCCATGGCGATTCGCGAATGTCCCCGCTACGGGGACGTCGACCGCGAAGGGTTAAAGTACGATATTGCGTGAAAGGTTTTTTTCAACGACGCAAAGTAGATGGCATCTAAAGACAGCGTGTAGAGAGCACGGGTTATTCGTGATCCATCCGTAACGGATGGGACGCTAAAGACGAGAAAACTCGCGAGCGGTCCTTAACGCGTTGACGCGCGATCGATGGAAAATCGTCGTATCATGCATAGTTCAACGATATTACGTAAGTTTCCGTGTATGAAACGGACCGACACCGGCTCGATGGTATTTTACAGGCCGGCAGGAAGGAGACTTGAAATTCGTACGATTAATTCGTGGCTTTGTCAAATTATAAATAAGCGAATACCTTTGGTGGCAACGACGATACCTCCTATCGTTTTCGTAGGACTCTCAATATCGTTAAAACACCGTTACTAACTCTGCTTGCTAATACCGCGAACGTGTTCTGTGTTTCAGCGTTAAGCGGACTGGCGAATTCGACAGCAGGTATGTCGCTATGTACGTGTCCCATTGCCTGGTACAGTATTAACAATTACTAAATTAATTTCGATATATCGAAGGACCTAACACCGACCAACACGCTCTGACTTTTCCCACTGATCGATTCTCTCTCTCCCTCTCTCTCTCCCTCTCTCTCTCTCCTCGTTGCGCTTATTTATTCGTTACGTAGAAAATCTTATAAATATTCGCCAAATAAACGTTCGAACGATCGAGTAAGAAAAAATGTGTGAAATCAAATCGTACGATCGATCGTATGGTTTCCTTAACCTTTTCACTGCGGCGCGCGTGATGTGTACTGGGATGGTGCGTACGAAGCGTCGAATTTTTAAGCGAAATATACAAAACCGCGTATCTTTTTTTCAAAAAATGTTTAGGTAATCAAAATATGCTCGTTTGCTTCGACACACTTTCCCCAACGAGATACGCACCAACCTAACATTCACGTATCGATCGCTGGTTATTCACCGACCTTTGAATCCCAAAAGAAAACTGGAATTGACCCAACAATATCGAAACAAATGCGGATACGTAATTACTATGTTACATAGATCGATAAATCGTTGAGTCAAGAAAAACGCAGACGGCGTATGTTTACGCCTTTCGTGTACACGAACTGACTCGCGAGGACGTACATATACGCCTTTAGCAGTGAAAGGGTTAATTCTGTCAAATTATTCCCACGAGAATGACTCGAAATATTTCGAAATAATTTCGAATTTATAATTATTTTGAATCATTGATTATTAATACGCATCAATAATTATACATTAATATATTAATTTCGAATTAATAAGTCGCGCACGATCGAACACGTTCGATCTCGACGCTCGTCGAAATTCTCTTACTGGTGCACTTAGAGACAATTTTTCTCTTATCTGTGTGAAGAAGAGGCGTCAGTGTTTTCTAACGATACGCATTCTCTTTTTTCCGTGCGTAGCTGTCCTCCTTGGGAAGACAGGAAGTACAGGTGAGAGTTCGTCGAACAACAGGTGGCCTTGTTACGTTTAATTAGTCCTTTCTTGTCTCGTATCGTTGTCGATTGCATTCTTTTCTCTTTCACTATCTCCGCAACGCTCTCTACGTTCCCTCGTCCTTTGTATTCCCCGTACGACCGTCGACTCCTCGCGTTACCACCGATTCTAACAAAGTAGCGAGTCTCGAACGTTTGCGGCTCGAGTGGCGCTCGCTTTTGGTAGAACGACCGAAGGCTATGGACGGTGTCTACGTCGACGAAACGAGGCTACGACGATCGCCGTCGCGGAAAAACCGACTTCTTCCTTCTTATTTATCAGTCGATCGAGAAAATTCCATCGATTACGAACGATCGTACGCGTAAAATATTTTTGTTAGCCGGTTAACCGCGTCGTGGAAAATAAAAGATCATCGTTCGATATAAAAATTTGGAATTTCAATGGAATACTTTTAACGAAGTTTATTTCAATATAAATTTTGCAACTACTTGCAACTAAATTTTGCAAAAGTAAAAGTTTTGCTTGGATTTTTTACCTATTCGAATATTGCATTTCTTAAAATTATATTTTTCTTCTTTATAAACTCTATTATTTTTTTGGACAATTTCTAAGTTTCGATAACAATAACCTCGTTTTTCGTAAAACTTATAAGAGAACCATTAGCCGTGCGTTCAACGTGTACGATCTTAATTCCGCACTCTGCGAGAGATTTCTAAAAGCAAACTCCGCGGTTAAGAGGCTAAGGGTCAAATAATTGTTTAAACCCTTCGTATTCTTTTTCTTTCTTCGTAAAAACACAATCGATAAATAATTATAGAACGAACGATGATTCGAGCAAGAGTACGGATTATAATTCTTGGAACGCGATGTTCCATTATTTCGTAAAATAAAACACGCGCGCGTCCACGTGTCGGCCACCTGCGCTGAGTCGGTTTGTCCTTTTGCGATAATAATGGCATTTATGCACTTTGAGCACCGTCGACGCTTCCGACGCTTTCGAATACGTTAAATCGTTCCCAGTAGCGACGTGATTCGCCGTTGAAAAGCATCGAACGCGAACGTTGCATCGATCGACGATAATCGTAACGCATTCGCGACCGGCAGATTTTTTACGTTTCTAATAGTAAGATTGTAAGATTCCGAAGCTGATGGTCGCGAACTTGTGTCGTTAATATAAACTTGATTATACTCGATGGAAAAAATATCACACCGAAATCAATGGAATTTCTTAAAATTACATTTTTTCTCTATTTTTTGTTTTCGTTTATGAATTCTATTGATTTTTGACGATTCTTAAGTTTTTAATAACAATAACCTTTCAAAGAACGAAGACGTCTCGTTCGATATTTTTCATTTGTTTTTCATAAAGAAATTTTTCATATTTTCCGTTTGTTCGCCAGTTTGGCAGCACTTCGCACCGATTTAATTTTCTCTAGACGACGTACGCGCGAAAGTTCGGATCTCCGCGTCGAATCGGTGAGAAATCGAAGCAACGAGAGCGTCGTCGTAGCCACGTTTCGCGGATATCTCGACGGATCGTATCGGTACACGCGTAGTTCGCGTGAGAGATTAACACGTCGTCCCTTCGTTGTACAAAGATCGATGTTTTAACGATCGGTGAGCACCGAGTAATACCGCTTAACAACGCTAGATTCTACCTCTGGCATCGGAAATACCGAAAAGACACGTCTCGCTATCCCTTGCGTCATGTACATATCACGACTTGGATTTTCTGTGTTTCACTTGAGATGTCTAGGCCTCGTAGACGTGCCGAACGGATGTCGCTTATCGCAATTAACGTTTACCTAACTTGTGCATAATATCCGCAATCCGTGCGTTGGAGGATTCACGTGTATAAATCTTGTGTGGGAATAACGAACACGTATAGACATGTTTCGTATTAGGTTGGTGCATATAAAATCTCGGATTTATTTAAATATATATATTTTTTAATATAATAAAATTAATTAAATTTAATACAATATTAAAATAATTTTAATAAAAGTATAATGTATTTTATATATTTTAATAAATATATACCTATATATATAATATATATATTTATTAAAATATTGAGTTGTCCGGAAAGTAATTTCGTTTTTTTTTATGAAAATGGCGTTTCAAATGATCATGAACGGTCGAGTTCGATAAATTATAATATATATATATATTCATTTAAAAATCTAACATTTCATAGGCACCGATCTAATCTACGACGGAGGTTCGTTTGTGGTTAGAAAGTAGAAAGATTTGGGTTTTGGTAGAACGTGTAGTAGAGCGCTGATATAGATATCGATTGGACGATGACGAAGAGTGTCGTTCGATGTTAACGACTTGAACCTAAGTTGCACGGCATTGACGCACGAGGCATGCCAATGACACGTCGTGTATCATTTTTTTTTTCGAACGACCTAGGAGACACGAACGTGGTCGACGAAAATGCGAAAAATACGACAAAAAATAAGCCCTGTTCGCCTTTGTATTCCGAAGGGTCCACCGGAGGCAGCCTCAGTCCTGTTACGTCTCTCGCGCTGAACTCACTGACGGGCACACCCATAAACGGACTCCAGGATTCCCTGAGTAACGCCTACTCGAGCTTGCAGCAATACGCAGGTATTTATCGTCGTTTTTTCTTCTTTCTTTCTTTTTTTTATTAAATTCCATGTTCCACACGCACACACGCACACACACACACACACGAACAGACACGCATTCGTATACATATTCATACAGCGACGTACATCGATATCCGCAGACATCTTGAAGCATTCTACTCTTGCTTAGAACGTACCGAACGGCCACTTAGAGCGATTTTACGATTTTAGAATTTTGGATTTTACGAGTCTTTCTTTGGAAACCTCACTTTTTTGAACGAAGTTCCACGAACGTTAACAATTTTATTTCCAGTTTTGTTTGTTCGTTGGTGTTTTATTTTTTCGTTTTTGTAACCGATCGGATACGGAAAATTGTGTCTCGATGCGTCGAAAGTACCATACGGCGTACAATATTTACGTTTTACGAGTTTTTCTTTCGAAAATATCGTGTTTGTGTAAATTTCATAGCTCTAGGAATTTTCTAAAAGCTACCTCGCTTTTTTGAACAAAGTTCCTCGAACGTTAACAATTTTGTTTTCAGTTTTGTTTGTTTGTTTTTTTCATTTTTCTAGCCGATCGAGTACGAAAAAATTGCAATCTCGACATCTCTCACTCCCTTACCGATCGATCCCAACGTGTTAACGTTGTCGGAAAAATTCAAGGGCGTTCGGTACGTTCGAGGGAACGTCTACGTTGTTCTAAGACGTATTCGAATATCGATGCACTCGATCGTATCCCAACAATTGTGTTTCTTTCATCATTACATGTCGTTCGCAATATTGCGAATTTTCTAACGAGTGACTGTGCGCATTAAAGCTTTCATTGGAAAGACGAGGGTGACCGTGGGAAAGAAAAAGTTGCATAGTGAGTAACACGAGTAGACTGAATAAAAATTTAGCTGTGTAAATCAGTGACGGATTTCGTTCCGCACTGTTCAAACATTAACCCGTTCATCTGGCTCACTTTTGAGAGAATAAAATTGCCGGTTACGTCGATTAAAAATTTCATATCGCACGGTAAATAAGATACATCGAATGCGATTTGGAAACTAGAGCGCGCCCGTTTTCGATTCGTTTATGTACTCTCGAGTGACCTACATGGACGTTTAATGAAAATCTGAATATTACGATCTTGCGTATAAGCGCCCAGCTCACAAGACAATTCGCCTTTTTTTCTAACCGCGACGAAAGGGGAAAAAAGGATGGATATCGAAAGGTCGTGAAAAAAAAACAGAGACTTTCTCTTAATCCTTCGCGATCGGTTTAATTAAATTTAATTGATTTAATCGTACACAAAATTACGAACGTTGCAAAAATAACGAATTTCTTCTCTTCGCGTGTCACAAGTATTCGATGTCGAACACGACGTATTGGCTTCGGGGTTTTCCGTGTTTCTTCGATATCCGTATATTTCTATATTAGTATATGAGTTTGCTTTAGCCCTTCGATCTATCTAAAAACTTGATCGAAGCTAAAGACTATTCGGCTTCGTTTTGGAGTAGACGAAGTAATACCAATTGGATCGGCTACTGTATCGTAATGCATCGGCACGACGCAAAGTTGTCTTCGACCTTCGGCTTGCGACTGTTCGCGCTCAAAGCGTCAAATCGCTCGGAGTTTAAGTTCGAATCGCTAATCGACTTCGAAAAGCTACGTTTCTGCCGAAAGATTTGCCGATCGCGAAGGGAAGTTAGATCCGTCGGTAAAGCAGGGATCGTCCACTATTCCGAAGTTGGTCGAGCGATTTGTTCTCGAAGAAAGCGACGTTCTTGTGACCTGGGAGGACGAGACGATAATTAGCGGCGTAACCGATCGACCGAGATGCTCCGGCATTGGCGTTGATAGAGCCAACGTGGTTTCAGGGTTCCCAGCATTCACGGCTGCCGCGGCGGCCGCGGCAGCGGCGGCTCAGAACTCGAGCTTCAGCGCCGCCGGGAAGCAAATCGAGGGACCGGAAGGCGGGAACCTGTTCATCTACCACCTCCCTCAAGAATTCGGGGACAACGACTTGGCCTCGACCTTTCTGCCTTTCGGGAACGTCATATCCGCCAAGGTCTTCATAGACAAGCAGACCAAGTTGAGCAAGTGCTTCGGTGAGTTCGATTCGACCTGCCGGAACGCAATCGGTCCCGTTCCGACCGTCAGCGACGCTCGGAGCGGGCAGAGAACTACCGTACCGACCGAGTCCACCGATGATGACACCATACGTCCGTTTCAGGTTTCGTGTCGTACGACAACTCGACGAGCGCCCAGTTTGCGATCCAAGCGATGAACGGCTTTCAAATCGGCACAAAGAGACTAAAGGTCCAATTAAAACGATCCAAGGATGCATCAAAGCCATATTAGCCAACGACGTCAACGACCGTTCGTAGGTAGATAAGAGATACTCAAGGACCTGGGGGATACCGCGTTTGGTCGCAAGGACGTTTTATCGCGATCGCGTCCATTCGATCCCGATTTTGACGTACGATTCGCGATTCCGAGCTCCTGGACGCGTAAGGGTCATCGTTAACGTCCAGTATCAGGGCAGTATTTCTTCCTTCGCGCGCAGCAACGATGATGACAAACATTGCTAACGACTAGACAGTCGTGCGGCGTTGCGAAAAACGCGAGACCTCGTGTCTCATACTTCGCTATTCGCGATCGACGGAAATCGTTTGGCGATTTCGCGTCGACGACAGTTCGTAGGCAGATAAGAGCTTAAGAGATACTCAAGGACCTGGGGGATATACCGCGTTTGGTCGCGCGAATTCGATACCCGCGCGATCCCGCGAGGTTCGGCCACGCGCGCTTGTCAGTCGCCGATGACCGACGTGCTACTCGACGTACTTAACGAAAGTATTAGGACAGTATTTCTTCTTCACGCGCAGCGGCGTTACGAGAAACGCGAGGCTTCGTGTCTTTTAATTCGCTCTCCACGATCGAGAAAAATCGCCTCGCGATCGTCATAGATCGTAACGTTCGCCATTGCTTGTACATAGATACCGAGTTTTATTCCCGATTATTCGCGCGTAATAAGGCTGTGATAGTTTAAAAGACTCGTTTTCGTCGAATTCGCGTTTACACGTCGATGCATACTTTCGCCAACGTGTTTCGATTCTTTCCTCATTGTCGTTTTTTTTTTTCTTTCTTTCTTTCTTCGCGCATTTCTCTCTTTCTCTCTTTCTCTCATACACACACACACACACACACTCTTTCTCCCACTCACTCTGCACTTCATTCGACAATTCATCCAGAGTATTGCATTTTCGTAAAATAAAGTAATGTAAATGTCGTTGTTTATCGTGCTCCTCTACGCGTTGCCTAAAGTCGTAAGAAAAGTTCCTATTTCGGTGGCTTTCTCGCCTTAACCCTTTCACTGACGTAGATCGGCATTTTTAATCTAAGTTTCGTACTGTCCATCGGGCTGTTTTAAATCGTTCTATCGAGATTTATGTTCGCCATTTGTTTTAGGATAGATACGCAATGAAAGGGTTAACGCTCGACAATGAGATGCCCAATTTTTTATTTATTCCTTCAACGGTGTAGCATGTTAGTTTATGTTAGGACTACGCTAGGACTGGTTTTGCTTGGCAAAGCCAGTCGTTTCGACTGATACGGTGGATCTCAAAATGTTAAGTCGAGAGACTCTTCGGATCAATGATCGCGCCATACGCTTTGGAGATGTTCCAGTCAACTCGGTCGTATCGTACCTAAACGAGTGTTTTATCATTATTTTTTTTTCTTTGGGTGCTTTAATTCAAAGATTGTCCTTCGCTTCGGGCATATTTTAATTCTTCTGTTAAATCGAGAGACTTCGGATCAATAGCCGCGCCATACGCTTTGGAAATGTTCGAGTCAACTCGGTCGTGTCGTATTTAAACGGGTGTTTTATCATTTTTCTTTCTCGGGGTGCTTTAATCCAAAAATTGTCCTTCGTTTCGGGCATATTTTAATTCTTCGTCACGTCAAATTCAATCCTAACGTTAGAACTACGCTAGAACTGATTTTAACACGGTGGATTTCAAACTGTTAAGTCGAGAATCTCTTTGAATCAGTGATCGCTTCGTACCTAAACCAGTGTTTTATCGTTTCTCTTATCGAAGTGCAAAAATCGTCCTTCGTTTCGGTCGCATTTTAATTCCTCATCGCGTCGGATTAAATCGCGAAAAAGGAAAAGGACGAAGAGACTGTCCCCCCGCGTTACCAGTAGAGGGCTGATGGAACGAAGCGAAGGACGACTCGCACCAGCGCTCTTTCTCTTAACGACCATCGTGTTATCGAACAACGGTCGGCCCTAGGTATTTGACACGTTCAACCCGGCGTGAACCACCGGTGGTCCACACCTAGTTTGCTCTGTCTGACGGCGTGGAACATATGTTCCCATATGTTTCTAACTTTATTTGAAAAAGCATGCTTTAAATTGAAAAGCTGGGAAGAGACTGCATGATTATATTTTAGGGAATAGAAATTATAAGTAAACAATTTATTATCTCGAGCCCGCCGACCGTACGGACTTCGAAAAAATGTCGCCGGGCTGAACGTGTTAAAGTCATTGGCATTTGTGGCGGAGAACGTTCGACGCCTTTTCAAAGTCGATCGATTACTGGCTTCGGAACTAGTCCTCTGTACGTACCTAGTAGATCGTCTTTTTACCCCGCGTCGTTAAAAGCGTCGAAACGAATCCCTTCGTTTTCTTCCCGATTGTGCGATCGAGACACGTTTCGTTGCAAGGGCTGCCAGTAAAAAGCTTTCTGTGCTAACTCGCGCACAAAGTGAAGTTACGTACTTGAAATTTACTAACGCACACACGATGCGTGCGCGCAACGACACACAAAACACTCGATCGTGGTCGTGGCACAAAATCACACGTGATTTCGTAGATTCTAGACTCTGGTTGGGTTAAAGTAAAGCGTTGATCGGATACAACTAGTCGATTCTTTAGAGATATCGCGCTTTTCTTTGAGGAATGGGTCAAGCTAGCTAATTGGTTACGGAATCTTTCGCGACGTAAGGTACCAATCGACTCTGGTTAACTTAAAGTAAATCATCAATCGAGTACGACGAGTCGATTCTTTAGAAACAATGAACTTTTTCTCGAGGAATGGGTCGAGCTAGCTAATGGGGTTATGGAATCTTTCGCGACACGCTAAGGGATGCACCATACACTCTCTCCACCCCTCCACGTCGTCCGTCGCACTATACGCGATAAATCTCATATCCCCTACGTCATGCAACACGCACACACACACACACACACGATTCCCGATCCAATACGCGCGCACGCACGTACATAGCCCACACACGCCCACGGCTTCAACAAACGTGTAGTTCGCTTTGAGTTTTCACGCAACGTAAATCGTACCTTTAACCGTAGTCGATAAATGGCCGTCCTCTTACATTAACCGTACGTATTCTGCCGGTATATCGAGGTCGTCCTATCGGTCGGCCGATGTCAACGAAACCACGCGTATGTATTGGCATCGTCCGTGGCGTGGCTCGTGGACGCGATACTCGTAAAACCGATCTTCGCGATCGGCGTCGTCTCTTTGCATTCCCAACGTTGCCCAAGTGCATCGTTCGTTACGTTAGGTCTCCTCGAGCCCAACGATCGATTCTTGGCCCAGAGACGACCTATCCTCTCCTCGAAGTTCCCGTATTGGAATATCGCTTCTTGCGACCCTGGCTAATCGAAATATTATCAACGCGCTAACGATCGAGCAGCAGGATTTTACGAGGAATCGCGCGACGACGCCTCGTACTTCGGACAAGATTAACCCCTTAACCTACAACTACGGGCATACCCCGTAGTACGATGGTCAAGTCAAATGTATATATTACGGGCATAGCTCGTAGTACGATGGTCGGGCCAAACGTAAATATTATCCTGTTTATAAAGGTTATAAACGTTTTCGGCCCAAAATCTCGAACGTAAATCGTAAGTTAAGGGATTAACTTTGCGTCTTTCGAGACGTCGCCGGCCATTGGATAACTTTGCGACCCACGAAGGACGTCCGGGCTGATCTTTCGTGCTTCGCTTCGAAACGACGAGTGGAGGAATCGTCGTGTCCGCATCGTTACCGCGAGCGTCAACGCGAGTTCGAGCGATGCGTTTCCAGGAGGTTGACGATGCGATCGAAGGTCGCCGTCGGGCCCAAACGCATCGACGGATCAGCGCGCGGCGCTCGTCCAAAAAGCGCAGGCCACGACGAAAGTACGATAGAACGTCGATCATCCGGATTGATTCAGATCGAGTCCGGTTCTATGCGATCGCACGATGGCGCAGAGTAGCGAACAGATTGCATTGTTTTACGTTGATGGATGTCGTGTGTTTGTGCGTAACATCGACTAGTTTAGAAGCTATCAGTGTAAGACTAACGCACTGAATCCTGTAACTTGCGTGAATCATTCGTTCGCTTTTGGCACGTATCGGATTCTTCCGCCGAGAGTTCAGAAAGGTTCCGCGTAGAATGGCACGCGATGACGACTATATTTATCTGTTGTTTTGTTGGGGAGAGGGAAGGGGGGGGGGGAAGAAGGGAGTTCGCGATCGACACGATGCCAAGATGCATCGCGCGTCCCAAGGAAGACGACGACGTCTTCTTGTCTTACGTTTCGCGGCCTTCGAAATCTTTCTGAACGCTCTCGTGAGATCGTTGGAACCTGGGCATCGTCCGGTGCTCCCCGAATCCAGAGATGTCTATCCGCTAATCGTGTTCAATTAAGGATTCATTTTTCTCCGACTTCTCTTTGTCGAATTCGAGAGAATTTTCCAAGTTGGCCAACGACACTCGCGTCGAATGTGATTCGCGTATGTATTGCGCGCGCGCGCACATATGTACATATAGTGTATATGTGCGTGTGTGTATATATAGGTGAATCGTATATATACGCGATGAGCCAAGAACACCCATGTCGAATGTAACTCACGTATATGTTACACATCCACACACACACATATATATATATATTAAACGTGTGTGCGTGGGTGTGCATATACAGCTGCTTGTCAAACAACACGCTTGATCGTCAAACTCACGTGTGCATCTCACAAACGCATTACCAGTCCCGGACCTTTCGCGGAGACGCACCAGCCTCTCTTTCGAATTGGACTCGTTCCAAAATCACCAGACGATCTAAAGCTTGAAAAAAACGAATCCGGATGATCGACGTTTTAGCGTACCTTGCGCGTACGATGCACGGCGTCGTCGTCATCGTCGTCGTCGTTGTTCTTGTCGTTGTCGTTGTCCTCGTGTCTATCCACTGACGTCATCAACCCACTCCTCTCTCTCTCTCTCTCTCTCTCTCTCTCTCTATCTCTCTCTCTCCTATTTCAAACCCGACGACGACGACGACGACGACGACGACGAACGAGGCCGTGCGCGTTCGCCCGGGGAATTACCTACGTATCTGGTTGTGTGGTGGTGACTAACCTGTCCGTGTGTTTGTTTGTGTGCCAGCAGGTGGCCTGTGACGTTGTGACTGTGTACTCTCGATCGGAGTCGCCGTGCCATGTCAGTCTCAGTCGGTCGATCGTTCGATCGATCAATCGGTAAATCGGTCGGTCTCTCGATCGTCTCGATCTCTCTGTGTCTGTCGGTGCCCCTACCGAAAACGCCTTCCGTTACATCGGAGACCACCCTGCGCTCCCGTTAGTCGACCCTCGCCTTCGACAGAGAGCCGACTTACCATCGAGCTCGAGCGTTGCCTCCTGCACCACCGCCTACGCCACCTTAGCCCAAAAACTCTCCCTGATCCATCTCCGACTTCGACCAGTCCACCTCGTCCAACCAGTTCTACCTTGGGCTGATCCAGCACCTCCTCGTCCGGGCGGTTCTACCTTAAGGTGGTTCGACGTCTCCTTGTCCAGGCGGTTCTACCTTGGGCTTGTCCAACGTTTCCTCGTCCAGCCAGTTCTACCTTCGGCATTGTCCTCTAGACTACCTTCGGCGCTAGATCTGTCCTTCCACCTTCGACTGGTCCAGCACTTTCTCATCCAAGCAGTTCTACCTCCGACGTTGCCTACCGCATCGCGTTCAACCCACTTCTGCCCTTCCTCCTTCTTCAGCTGGACCAACGACATCCGATAACTTCCTCGTCCAGGCAGATCCACCTTCGGCGCTGATCGATTCGGCTCGTCCTACCTTCGAGAGAGAGACGCGCCCTCGAAGACAATCGCGGTGGATTTCTTTGCCGGGGAAATCTCAGCCATCGTCTCCCCTGATCCGATCCTCTTCCATCCTCAACTTCCTCCTCGTCATCGTCGTCCAGGTCCTGGTGCTGCTTCGCGCTCTCCCTAAGAGCAAAGAGCCGCTATGGCGTTAGGAGCAACCGACGACGAACGAACGTCAGCCTCTCCTTGCTGCCCTTCCGGTCTAGGAAGCACCGAGGGCGGTAAGGGAGAAAAGGGAAGAAAGAGAAGAAAGGAAAGACGAGGAGCCAGCGGGAAAAGAAGGAAGGAAGGAAGGAAGGAAGCGACCTGGAAAGGAGAGGATCTCGTCCCTTACCCTACCGCAAGGGCCAGGAAACTAGCCAAGAGGATGCGCGGGGGTGAGCGAGAGGCCCAAGGGAGGCTCCTCTTTTTCTACTCGGTGTCCCCCTCACGGCACCAGAGTCCAACCATCCGACTCGAGGTATCCGAGTCGAAGCGTCCGAGTCGTGACATCCGAGTCGAGACATCCGAGTCGAAGCGTTCGAGTTGAAGCATCCGAGTCGAGGTATTCAAGTTGAAGCATCCGAGTCGAGACATCCGAGTCGAAGTATTCGAATCGAGGTATCCGAGTCGAGACATCCGAGTCGAAGTATTCAAGTTGAAGCATCCGAGTGGAGACATCCGAATCGAGGCATCCGAGTCGAAGAATCCGAACCGAGGCATCCGAGTCGAAGAATTCGAATCGAGACATCCGAGTCGAAGCATTCGAATCGGGACATCCGAGTCGAAGCACCCGAATCGAGACATCCGAGTCGAGGCATCCGAGTCGAGGCATCCGAGTCGAGGCATCCGAATCGAAGCATCCGAGTCGAGACATCCGAGTCGAGACATCCGAGTCGAAACACCGTCGGATACATTCATAGACGATCGCGCCACCCCTCGAACGAAACTAACGCTATCTTTCCTCTCTGTATATTGTGTGTACATATATATACATATATCAAATATAAATATGTATGTATGTATGCATGTTTCGCGCGTGCAGGACGGCCGGTAGGCGCCTGCGCGAGGGACCGTACGATCGCGCGAGTAGGACCTTCGGAGCGTCCGTTTCGTCGGCGGCCCCTCGCGAGGACGACGCGTTTCCTCCTCGCCCTCGTTTCGTCGTCGCTGCAGCTGCGCTTCGACCGTCGACGAGGTTAACTCGGGACGAGTATTCTCGTCCGTGACGACGATAGGAAGAAGAATGTTTTTTGTTTTTGCATGTCCAGTGAAGAATCGCGACTACGAATGGATTTTAAAACGACGATGCTCGAACGTCCGAGTCGTATTTTATAACGAGTATTTCGTGGGTCCTTTTTTTTTCTTTCTTTCTTTCTTTTTGTTCGTTTTTTGTCGCTCTTTTATTTTTCCTTTATCCTTTTTTTCTATTTTTATTTTTGTTTTATCATTGAAATGAAATAAAGCCAGCGAGCGTCGCGAAGGAGGAGCGCGAATTTGCATGAAAGTATTTAAGAGGGAGGACGACGTCGTTGATCGACGTTACGAAGGATCGGGGCTCGCGCGAAGGGAAGACGGTCGGAAGGGCTTGGGCGCGTACCGGAAGTCCGTCCAAGTGAAATTAAGAAAAAAAAGAAGAAGAAGAATAGTAAGATGATGTCGATGATGATGATGATGATGATAATGATGATGATGATGATGGTGATGGTGATGATGACGAGAAGCGCGCGGGTCCGTCGGTCGAACGAGAAAAGGAAGTTAGCACGTAACGTGCGAGAGCACATTAGTCGTATTATTGTATATTAATCGTTTGACTGAGAATTATTTTTATCGACTCACCGTGTCGAGATCGCCATGCCGGCAATCCGGATATAGAAATAAGTAGCAGAGACATTGTATAAAGAGAGAATGGGTCGAATACGAAAGGCCGAAGGTGGTGGACACGAAGGAAGGTATCGGAGACGCGCGATAACGTCGTTCGACCGTGCGGGACCTTACTTTTGAGCGCGACGTCGATTACGTCCCCGTGTGATCCTTCTATCGCGTGTATACCAAAAAAAAGTAAAAGAGAGAGAGAAGGAAGAGCATCGCAAGAACGAAAGAGTACGAAGGAAGGGAGAAGGAAGAGGAGCATGCGTATAAACAGGAGACACAGGTACTTGGGAGACCATTTTGTTAGGAAATCTCGATGAGGTCGGATCGCTCGTGGATCATTCGTGAGTCATTCGTGAGTCATTCGTGGGTCACTCGTGAGTTACTCGTGGGTCACTCGTGAGTGAAGGTCGTCCAGCGTAGGTCGGTTAGGAGGAAGAGTTTAGATGCGTCAAAGTGACCAGAGGGAAGGTAAGTGCCTGCCGGTGAAGATTCGAGTTCCAGTCTATCAAAGGGAATAATCCGAATTTCCTAAAAAGGCGCTAGGAAGCACGACTGGCCAGCCAACGAACGACCACAAAATCGTGGCCTCTTCTTCGGTCTCGGATTTCTCCTTTATTCAAACGTTTCGACAGGACGAGCAGCCTGGAAATTCGCTAGGGGACGAATCGTCGCTGATAGATTCGATCGACGACGAGAATACGGCATCGGAGGACGGCATTTTTACTCGAGTACGAGAGACGAGCGTCCATTTGCTCGATCGAACGAAACCCGTGCGTTTTTAATCGGAGGAACGCCGATCCAAATTTTCTTTTTCAATTTTTAAACTAACAAATTTCGATTCCAAGAATCTCAACAAATTTCCGTCGCGTTCGAGACAGCCAGTCTTGCTTTACGCGCTTGTCCTTTCCTCGTCCGACTTTTAAAGCAATTTTTTAAGCCGATTTTTAAAACCGATCTTTCCCCTTGCCTTCGATCTTCTTTTTCTCCGTTCCTTCTTTCCGTCGTTCTTTGCCACGGCAGGCACTCGAACTTCGGACGTTCCGATTAGCGAACTTCGAGCGACGATCGGTCCGCTTCTCCGAAGAACGGAGTCGACTTTTCTCCTTTCGTATTCCTCCCGTCGGTCTCGTTCCTCTTTCGAGCCGTCGTCGCGGCCATCTTGGCTCCGAGAGATCACGAAGAAACCGAGAGTCGATCGAACGAGAAAGAAGAGAAGACAGAGGGAAAAGGAAAAGTCCGAAGGAATTCGCTGAAAATCGTTCGCTCTTCGTCTCGTCCATTCGAGCTCTTCTCAAGGTCATCGATCTCCCATAGCCACAGGTTTCCATCTTCTTCGAATTCGTCGTTTGGCTCGAAACAGCAGCAGCGCAACGCTTAATCGTCGTCGTCGTCGTCGTCGTCGTCGTCGTCGTCGTTATTGTCGTCGTGTCATCGTCGTGTCGTCATGCCCCTTTTACTTTTGTATCTCTTACGTCGTGCGTTGTCTCGTGTGTACCTTAATTATTCTGGAAATAATTATGCGTCAAGACCAAATGAACGGAACGAACGTCGGCGTCGTCGTCGGTTTATTTATATTGGAACACTTCAGGATCAACACGGGTAACGATCGTGTACATACGTTTGTATGTGTCTCTGTGTGCGTGTATGTATGTATGTACGCGTGTATGTATGTATCTATGCATGTATGTATATACTTATTATATACGGACGTTCCTAACGACGCCGCAACGTTCCGATGCAAGTTACCAAAGACGTGTCTTTAATTGATGTACTTACGAAACGCTGCTAACTATTAAATCCACCCAACGACACATTGATACGATCGATTTTACGAAGTAAGCAATCGGAGCACGCATATACAGGTTTCTTTTTTTTTTCTTTTTGTCTTTTCAAGCTCGCGTAGAGCCGCGTACACCACCACCACCACACCACACACACGTACGTACGTACGTATACACAACACACACACACACACAAAGCCTAGTCAGAAGTTATCGTTTATATATGGTTATAAATATTCGCCTGTTTTGTGTCCATTATTATCACTGACCCCCTGGCACGTGCGTTTCTATTATTGTCAGTGCTGCTATGTTTATCCGGACTATTACTTATCGCTATATGTTCATCTTTACCGAGCTATTGGTTACTGCTGTTATCGATATCATATTATTTTATATTCTTATTTTTATTATATTGCATTATAATATATTATGTCATATTATTATTATTATTATTATTATTATTATTATTATTGTTATTATTATTATTATTATTACTATTGTACGCGTAGGATAAAACACCGTGTAGTAATCCATCGGTGCGTGTCGAAACGAGCGCTATCGGCGAAAAAAAGAAAAAAAAGAGAGAAAAGCGGGACTTTTCGATCACACGATCGATCGTTCTCGCGCTTCGAATCAGTTTTCGTCGCATTGGTCTTGAAATCGTGACAATGTCATTCCAACCAATCGCCGCGCGGTGGATTTTTCTTTCGGTCGCTCGCTGGCTATCGTCGCGAGACTAGAAAAGCCAAAAAAGAAACAGATGTAGAAGTAGAAGAAGAAGAAGAAGAAGAAGAAGAGAAGCGAAAATCCTAAATCGTACTCGGTAGGATCTCGTCGTCGTCGTCGTAAGGAATCGAACAGAGATCGCGCGACGCGAAAGAGGCCGACGCGTCACGATCGATATTAATTGTACTTAAAGTTTCCCCTTAGAGATTCGGCGCTCGACGAAACGTCGACGAAACTTCTCGTCCGTCGCGTTATTTTACGACGCGTAAAAATCGTCATTTTACGAGCTCCAAAGTCCAGTGCGATTCGATCGAGCGCCGCATTTCGTCGCTACGTCCATCCGGTCGTTTGCGTTTCTTTCCTGCGCGAACGAACCGACGATATCTGTTCGATCGTACATCGTCACTGCGATTACTAT
>JAITYT010000256.1:997284-1013112 GCA_025433975.1 Liostenogaster flavolineata | reverse complement strand
CTCTCTCTCTCTCTGTCTCTCTTCCTTTCTTCCTTTCTCTCTCTGTAGGATCACTGAAAAGAAAAAAAAACGAAAAAGTACATCAAGCTTTCATCGGAATCGTAAACGTAACTGCCAAAGTGGTTCGCGGAGACGAGAAATCGGCAGCGATTTTTCAGCGAACCCTTCGCGCGCCCTTCGTTGTCAATTCATCGATTTCTCTTTTCATCGTCGTGGATCCGATCCAACGCGAAAAATTCGATGCTAAATTACCGACTCCCTCCCGGAGGGAACGAAGATCCACGAGTTTCGCGTAACCGACGTAAATTCTTTGTCCGTTTCGCTAAAATTTCATCGAAGAGGAAACGAGAGGACGACGATGCGATGGATGACCGAGAAAAGGGGCCTCGAGCGTAGGAGGAGAGGGAGGGGAGGGGGAGTACCATTTTATCAAAGACGTCGTACCTCCACGATTTTTATACATTGTATACATTTTGTACATACGAAGTACGCGCGAGAATCTATCGTCGTACTCTGTCGTAACGCATGCTACGTCATCGCTGGATAAATCTTCATTGATCCGTATCTTTTGGCCTAACTCGAATCCTTTTAGACGTTCTCATCGAGATACGAGGAAAGAATCGCGAGGGGAATTTTTCACGTGACTCGTCGCGAGTAAGGAAGGAAGAGCGCGCGGTACGTTTCGTCGGGTTGGAAGAATCCACGCAGAGCGACGATACGAGCGGCTCTCTTCTGGCTAAACATGTGATGTTAAGATGCTCTTTTAAATTTGTCGAATCCCCCCTCCCCGAGTTGTACAGAATGCACGAAGCGACGGTGAACGATCACTCGACGGATGCGTTTAGAAACACCGTTGTACATACGATGATGAAATTCATACACGCATACCATTGCTCGATCGTGTACGCGTACACGTGCGCGCTTACGGTGAATACGTACGATATCTACGCATATATGTATGTATATGTATGCATACGTATGTGTGTATACGTATGTGTGCACACGTATGTATGCACGCGTGTGTGTGTGCGTATACGTATGTGTGCACACGTATGTATCTATGCATATGTATGTAAACGATGTGTTTACACGTATGTGTGTATGCATAAGCGTGTAAACGTATATGTTTACACGTATGTGCGGATGCATATGTATGTAAACGTATGTATGTATATGTATGTGTGTATATGTATGTATATGTATATATGTGTGTTTGTATACATAGGGCATACAAATACGATTTAGTTCGTAAGAATATTTTTTGTACGTAGTCGATTTAGAATTAATAAATTGCCCACGATAAATTCGTCGAAAAGGCGCGTCAAAAGGCGTTGAAAAGCGTTTTGCGAGACGGTCCCCGCGTTTCGATAACTTTCGAAATGTTCGAAATTGTCCGTGCGACGTAGTTCGCGCGAACTACGTATCTTCGCTATTATTTCCCGTTATTCGTGATGCAGAGGTGAGAGGTGAGATTAAACGTAGCGCGGTACAGAAGTTCGTCACTTCCGTGAAACACATAGATTAACACCGAACGTACCAAGCGGGGCCAAATGACCCTTTTCAAAATTTACTTTAATTCTTTGTGCTTGTAATTATTATTATAATATTTATATTATATAATATAATACAATATAATGATTATTGCTTATAAGAATGGAAATATATGTCAGACTATTTATAATATTTATTATATAAATTATATTTATTTTATATTTATTTCATTTTAAATTATATTTATAATATAAATTGACAATTTTTGTCTAAAAATCAACGTCCGTTTCGTAAGGGATCGTTTGACCGCTTATGGTACGATTGGGTATCAGAAAATGCCGGTACGTTTAGCGTTAAGAAGAATCGCTAATTGCACTTCATTGGCACGCGTGGCGTTGGAAAGTTCGCACGATTTTTGCACTGGCTTTGAGAGTATGCGTGTACGTATGCATCCGTTACGAAACCGATCTGCAACGATCGTTCGTGAATTTCTCGCTCTTCGAACGTTTCGTTTGGACCGATACGAACGAGCACCGATGCGAGAGGCCAACGAAAAAAGAAAAAGAAGAAACAAGAGGGAAGAAAATCTTGCGTTAAGATTACGAAAACACTCGCATTTGCGAGTTGATCGATCGTTGCTTCGTTCGTAAAGGGGTAGTAAAAGGTGCATTTGACGAATATTCCGAACGTTCGAACGAGAAGCATCTTTTTTTATCGAAGAAGATTGTATCTTAACGATTAAGCAGAACGGTCGCATCGTAAGTATGTACTCGGCGTTCTAAGGTAAAGCTAGAAATATTTCTTGGTATTTCTTGGTGCATTCTGCGCGGACTACGGACCCTCGTATCGTAAGATCTCGAATAAGTCGACGACATATCCGTTGTCAATTGTCACGTGTATATTTGTAATGTTGTATATCGCCTTTATCGTACAATCATCGTAGTTGCAAATTAATTCACGGAAGAAGAATTCGCTTATAATCGAAGGGATTTCGAACTTTGCGCGCGATCGCGTCGTCGGAGAGCTCAAAGAACCAAGTTCGATCGGACGTGGTTCCTCGGCGTTCGACTTAACGGCGGAAGTTTCTCCATTTTGACTCGCTTCGAGCCGTCATACGAAGTCGAAAGCCCTCCGGAGGAGACTCGAGCCGATTTCACGAGTCCGAGCATCTCCAATCGGTCTTACGAGAGTTACGAAGTCGACGAGGCACATCGACGATCAGCTCCGATCGAGACGGAAGGCAGAACGTTCTTCTTCGACTTATGGGAACCTACCGAGAGAAATTAACGGCTTTTAACCTTTTCCTCAGCTAATTCGAATACACCGTCAAGCGGAGAATTCAAGATGGACGATTTTGGTCATTTTGGCGGGAAAGGGTTAAGCTAGTGATTCGAAGCGAGTCGAAAATCTCCATCGTCGTCTTTTTCATTGTTTTTGTTGCTTCTTTCGAAAGCCCTTTAGAGGAGACTCGAGCCGACGATCAGCTCCGATCGAGATACAAGGTAGAACGTTCTTCCTCGACTTACGGGAACCTAGTAAAAGAAGTGAAACGGCTTTTAACCTTTTCCCGGGCTGATTTAAATACTCTGTTAAGCGGAGAATTGAAGATGGACGATTTTGGTCATTTTGGCGGGAAAGGGTTAAGCTGATTCGAAGCGAGTCTAAAATCTCATCCGCTCGTTGCTCCATCGTCGTACCTTCCTCCAACTTTTTCGTCTCTCCTGACCATCCTCCTTCTACCATGTAAATTACTTCGATGGAGGACCCGGTGGTACGACGCGCCTCAAATTTACGTCTGTGCCCCTCTTCGATATCTTACACACGCGCGTCCTTTCTATCTCGTCCGTCGTCGATGTCGCCAACAAAATGTGGCAAAATGTGGAATCCTTTTACGACGCGCAGGCAGCTCCAAGCGACTCCCCCTAACGGCGGAGGATGAAATTTTGGGAAAAGAAGAATCGGCCGACACGCGAGTCGCGTCTAACCGTTAATTACCGTTTGCGTTGGTAGGCTGTGTAAAAAAAATGTAAAAAAAAAGATAGGAGAAAGAAGAAGAGAGCGAACCAAAGAACCAAGTCGAGTAAAAACGGGAATCGCTGGAGAAGCGATCGAAGTGAAATTATTGTTATTAAGATGCCAATCGTTGAATCGATCGAAAGGGAAAGCGGGGAGATCGAGCTGTTCGTCGTTGGCTCGGTAAATTCGCATTCTCTCGGCGTGTCTCGTCTCACGCGCCGACCAGCGCAAACCCAGCGATCGCTCGATGGAGCGACGATGCTTCTTTTTTTGCGAGAGACTCCACCGAAGGATTCGTCTTTCGCCGCTGGATCCGTGCGGAAGCGGAAGCCGGAAGCGACCGGACGGTGGCTCGGAGGCGAATCGTCCCGATCCGTGTCTCTTTTTACCAGAAACTTCGATGTGCATCGATTGTTCGCGGAGAGGGAAGGTAGCGAAATTCGGCGCGAAGCGATCCACACGATCTCTAGTGACAGAGCGTACGTTCAGTCGGGCAAGCCGCGAGTCACGATGTTTTGAATATATAGTAACGATTTAGATTTTATATATCGCGTACGAGAGAGAATGTAGACGAGAGTGTGATAGGGAAACACAAGACAAAAAAAGAAGAAGAAATGGGGAGAAATGCGTGTATCGAGAGCGTGCGAGCGCGCGTTACAGAATATACGTTCGGCAGGTTAATAATAAATCGTATTTTCGAGATATATACATACACACAAGCGGATACGTCGCTCTATGCAAACCTTTCGCCTCTTTCCATATTTTCCTCTATCACTTTTCCTTTATATCGCCTTTTCTCCTTTGCTTTCTTTACATTTTTCTCCCTTTTCTTTCTTACTCTCTTTCAGCCTACGGCGCGCCAGCGAAAACAAAGCAGAAAAACTCAAGGGAAAAACGTCCTTTCGACGTTCTTACAGGTAAGAATCTTTACGTGGGAATCGACAGGCCCGTTGGACTTGGACTCTGTACCCCTCCGATACGCTCCGTCCATCCGAACGCCGAGTGGATTTTCTATAAAATAAAAAAACCTCTTACTTCTTACTACCTTGCGTACGTTTCGATCGATCGAATTTTCCTCGCTGAAAGGCACGAACTTATTAGGTCGTTCGGAAAGTAATTTCGTTTTTTCTCGACAGAGGACTTAATTCATTTATCGAATTCGACTGTTCACGATCGTTTGAAACGGCATTTTCATAAAAACAGAAAAACGAAATTACTTAACGATCAACCTGACACAATATACGCTCGAGGTTGTGCAAAAAGGTATCGCGAACGCGTACAATTCGATACACTTCGTTTCTTTTCTTTTTTAATGCACAGTATGTCCGTTACGGAGTAAAAGATACAGTTTTATCTCCGTTCGTTAACGCTAACTCGAAATATTCGAAGAAAATATATTTCTTGTCCTTATCAAGACGCGTTGACTTCAAGCAAATTTAATCAAATGTCACGCACGAAAATTAAACGTACGATGTTTATCGTGTATTAGGTTAGGTCCTACGGCCAATCATAACCTATACGGAGATTGAAAATGGCGCCTTTACTTTTACTTATTTCATCGAAATAACGAACTCGCTTCCTCCGTGTTTCGTCAGAAAATGCATCGATTTCATCGGCTGGCTCCTTTCGATGCTCCTTCTCCATCGATTCCGTTCTACCTTTTCAATGATTTCGCTTTTTTTCGAATCCTGAAACAAGAAAGAAAAAATCAACGAGCAAGGAGTCGCGTCGACCGCAAAGCACGAACTCATCGCGTCGTCGCCGATGAAGATGCTCCCTTCGAATTCTCATGAAAACAGTCGTACCAAAATGGCGGATTCCCTCGCGATTCCCTAGGAAGAACGAGCGAGTCATCGCGATTGCAAACCTGCTTCGCACCGTCCAACAATAACCTAAAATCGTTACCAGCGGCAAAAACGAAATCCGTGGAATGAAATATCATGGAAATTGATTATCGATCAAAATTGATTATCCTTCGACAGCGATAATAACCTCTTCGTTACCATCGAGGAAACCGATAGGCAGATACACGAGCGAAGACGACGACGAAACTCAAAATCGATCGACGAAACGTTGAGATAACAACGAAATAATAAAAACGTCGATCGATCGTCGATCTTCTGTTAAAAGTCGAGAGAAAGAAATTTCGAATCTTTTCTCTCTCTTTCTTCTTTTCTTCTTTTTTCTCGTTGCCGAAGACCGACGAAAATTTTGAGTAGATTTTATATCTATTTATTTCTTCTATTTATTTATATCGCGCAAACAAAGGTCGATTTAGGCGGGCGTCGATGAGAAAAACTAGGACGTAACGGAGTTGAGCGTCGCGTCGTTATCGTCGTAATCCAAATTCGCGGTCGTTAATTAACCTACGAACGAGAGGTCGTCGATACGATTATAACTATAAGATCCTACGTTCCGACTCGTGACAATGCTCTTTATGGCATTAGAAACTGGATCGTCACTTTAAGCAACTTCAAGATAAAATATCAAACATGGCACCTGGGACATGGAGAAACGTGACTCATTAAAACTCGGTTGGAATAAGCAAGTTGTCGTCGCTGATTCAGTATCGTGATATTGCATTGTAGTGAGTGCCTTTGCGTCGAACGAGACAGGTTAACATGAACATTTTCGTGACTTAGAGTAGAGATCGTCGTCGACTATGAGTAAAATGTACGTTGAAAGTTTCAAGGAAAGCACAACGATGCAGACGGAAAGTTTGAATTATAAATTCCAAAAGGAACTTGTACATAATAAGCTGTTGCCTTATGCCAAGGAATTGCACGAAGACTCTTTGAAGATGTTATCCTTGATCAAAGAAAATCTAGCTCGGTCCGTTATGCTGCGTGAATTAGAACCAGGTTGTTATTTATGGACTAACAGATTATGCGAGTGAGTACCCTAATCGCTCTGTAAAATATAATACTTCCCTGTGGTATTTTTTGAATTTTTCAAATCTCAAAGTTCAAACTAAAATACTTCCCTGTCGTATTTCTCGAATTCTTAAATTTAGAAGTTCGAATTAAAATACCCCTCCGTTGTAATTTTAACATTTTTAAATTTCATAAAATTTGATCAGATTTTAAAAATTGATATTGAAAGTAACGATCTTATGCTAAACTCTCGTATCCGTATATGATTTTTAATCGCTGCTTTTCGAATTTTTAAAATCTAAAAATTGTAATTAAAAGTAGCAATCGAACGCGAATTACTAAAAAAAGATGATTAAAAAGACAAATTAAAGAGAAGATAGATCGTGAATCCTTATCGATGTGCGTTCTTTTCAGATATATTAAAATTTATGGACTGCAATTCAGTAAAGAAGAACATATCTTATTCATTAAGTTAATGTACGAACTAATAACAATACCGGATCTCGATCCATACTTCATATACGTATTTGCTTCTACGTTGATTATGTTGCTCAAGTAAGTATTTTTCCTTTTGTATTCTCTCGTAAACTGTCTCACTACGTCTACGATAAAAATATATCTCGGAGTTTCTTTCGATCAGCTTACATTTAAAATAGTTTATTCGTTTGTAAGTATATGCGTGTGTAAGTATATGTGCGAGTAAGTATAATCCGAAACAACAATGTTCTTTGATCATCCGTGGCATTTATGTATTCGTTCGTATCGCGTGTTTTATATTGCGTTCTGTTATTTAGAAAGAAAGAATTAATTTCTCCCGAAGAGTTGGAATTACCATGGAGACCAATCTACGAATTAAATTATCGAGTGCTATCTAGCACGGAATCTACGATAAGAATGTTTCGTTCCTACACATTCTTAAATAATACGTTGAACGCACTGATTACCTGCGTAAAGATTTATTTTCCAGTAAGCGAATGTTTTTAAAAAATATATATATATGTAGATACGATTATAATCCATAAACTTATCCGTACGTTAATCCCTTTTCGATAGTTGACCGCGACTCAAGAGATATTGAAGGAGTTGAGACCTAAAATATGTCCCCTCGATGGATCGATGTCGACGACTCTTAAAAACTTGGAACAGTTTCTTCCGTTGCAATTGCCCCCTAAGTACCATCAACATGGTTTTAAGTTATGGTTCGATGAATTCATGACTCTATGGGAAATTTGCCACAATGGGCCTCAATGGGAAAACGATATGATGTGGTTAATGGCTAGACTGGCGTCTTTCAATATCGGGTACATCGATTGGGAACCGCATTTACCATTAATGTTTACTAGATTCATGCGCTCTTTACATTTACCGGTTTCGTACAAGCAAATGCATGGTAATAAACTACATAAGATAGAAACGTGTCCTATCGCCGTATGGATAGTTTCAGTTCTGGTAATTATACATAACTTATAAATTTATATATTATAATATATAAATTATACATATATATATATATATATATATATATTATATAATAAGATATTATATTTAATATCTTGAAGTAGATAATAAATCTATATATTTCTTACGGTATTATTTAAGTTTAAACGAAATTTTTTAAGTATTCTTAACTTCGATCTCGTTACCGAGATTACGTTATTATTTTGTTTTAATTTTCATTGTTTTTTTTTGCGTAGGGACAACACACGACCGCTCAAATGTCTCTAGATAAATTCTTAAAAAGCATAGAGACTTATTTTCATACTGCAAACATGGGGAGATGGCTAGGAATATTAAAAGAACTGCTTGTAAAATTACCGCAGCACTTTATTTTACGTTTACATAGGTGAGTAAAATTGTACATTTTTGTTCCTTAACTAAGCTCGATTCCTTTTATTCGACTGACATTTAAATAACATTTCGATTCGTTTCCTTCGTTAATAGAGAACGATATAAGAACCCGTCGTGGGAAACACCTATTCCTGAAAACTATAAGTTAACGGACAGCGACATCGACGCTTTCGTAAAGAGCATGATGCCGATAGCTATGACGGCAATGTTCAGTAAATTAGCGGTCAACGACGCTTGCAATGCTTTGCAATCCCTTGCCACCATAAGACCTAATATGGTGGTACCGCAGGTTCTGGAAAGAATGTACTCCACGTTGGATTCGCTCACGGAGCCACACAAACTTACGGCTGCCATGGTATGCGTGGTAGCCGTAGCTAGACCGATGGTGCAAGGACCTAGAAACATGAACAAAGGTAAATCCTTCTCAAAATACGTCGAACCAGACTTAGCGTTTCGCGGTTGAAACCGATTCGTTGTGTTCGATACAACTGATAATACGTAAAGATACAAAATTTTTAATTTCTGTAATTTTCTAAAGTATGATATTTTGCAAAACAATCGCCGATATAAAGTCCTGTCTTCCGTGTACAAGTATTAGGAAAATACCGGAAAGTAATAAAAATATCTTCGATTTTAAAAAAATTCTTTTCTCTTTTATTTTAAAGATTTCTTAAGAAGAGAATCGAACAACTATCTTCGCGCTTGCAAAAAGTGTTAGAAAACGATGGAAATTATTTTGTCGATTAATATTCAAGATTTCTTCAATAAATGATTGTTTTTCGCCATTTTGGTTACTTTCCGAATCTACGAATGCCCCCGCTGCCGGAGCATCGACCTCAAAGGGTTAAATCTTGCATAACAAAAGAAAAAATCAAACATCGCATATAAATTCCCGTTAAGCTTCTTTTAAATAATTTTAATACCGATACAATTATTACCTCTTGATTTCAGGTTACGCGTATTCGGAGGGTCCGGCGCACGTATTGCCACTGCTTTTTTCTACTCTACCCGGTATAGATCCAAACGACGCAGGGAAATGTTTCATTACCTGTCGGCTGATTTCCATTTACGCTACCTTGGTACCGATCGTCGACTCCTCTCAAACGACCGCCACGTTGGACGAAGACGAGAGGCTGATATGCGCAGAGACGTCGCGTTTCGAAGACTTCGTACTGCAGTTTCTGGACAGACTTTTCGTATTCATAGATTCCAGCTCGTTGGAATTCGTCAGACCGGAGAACCGTATCAACGATAGAAAGAGCAGATTGGAATCCGTCGCCGAAGGCACACTGGCAGGGGTGTGCACGGCTTTGCTGATACAGACTAGCAACGCCATTTTTAAAAGCGCGTTGCACAAATTGCGCACGTTCATTACCGAGCGTATCCTTGAAACGAAAGTCGCCGGTCAATTGGCCGCCGTCTTGTGCCAAACTTTTGCACGGGTCAACGGTAAGGATACGCTGCGCGCTTTGGTGCCGGTTCTTTCTCAAACGATACTGGACATTCTTGGCGAAGGAGGAGAGGACGTACTCAAGGAAGAGAACTTAGACAATCGTCTGATGTACGCAATGCTATTGTTATCCGCAATCTGTAACGTGTCTGGTCATAATCTGTTACCGCATATGGAAGTTATATCGAAAGTTCTTGATCTTGTATTGCTATTGAAATCCGTGGAAGGGAATAAAATAGCATGTCAAATGTTAAAATGCATTCTTCTTTCACTCTGCACTATCAATCCGTGTCAATACAGATCTTCCGAAAGAGATTACAACGACCCCGACTACCCGTACGTAAGAGATTGGGGTCAAGCGATAGATATCAATTCTGTACGCGTTAAATGGTACGTCCCTGGTAACGAGGAATTCGAGGCCATTCGGCAGATCTTCTTTAGATATTTACCACCTCAGATAGAGAAGTTGCAGAAGTACTGCGAGAATTGCAACGCGTTGACACGGTACGTAATCCTTGTAAAGTAACGACCGATAAATAACCTTCCGTCGTTTTCCAGAAGTCAAATGTTAAAACGTTCCGATAACTTTTTATAATTGCGAAGTTAACGTAAGTGAAATATCATTTTAGGGAGGAACTCTTGATCGCTATGAATATCACGTATAGTATTATCGGAGGTTGCGAATTGGTTCTACCGGTATGGGACGAACCTCCCATCGATTTGATCGAGACGTCTATGGACTGGATACCCCTTATGCCTACCATTGGTAACAAGCTAGAGATAACGATGCCTAACGGAGACAATGTCAGGCGGCACATGGTTGGGATTATGAGCAATTTGCAAAGGGTGCTACTGGAGAATGCGGAAGACGATACCAAAAGTTTGTTCGTTTTAATACAGGTAAGAACGTACGAAATCAACGAGAAGCGACGAGAAGTTAAAGTTTCGATGAAATCGTCTCGATTTTTGTTTAACGAGTTACTCCATGTTCGCAGATTTGGAACAGCCTTTTATTGGGAAAGGTAAGATTACGAGAATGTCACGATATTAGACGAAAAAATTTTCGAATCGCAAAGAAAATGTTAACAGATAAGTTAATAAAGAGAAAGGGATGGATCGGTCCCTTTATATTAGAACGCCTCGATATTCAACACGAGGCACGCCTTCACGTACAATCTCATAATTTTACAGAAACGCATAAAAATATAATATTGGAAATTCTCGTATTAGCCACTAGCAGATATGCGGATGTGCGTGCGAAAGCTCAGAACACTTTATTTTGCGGACTTCGACAATTCCCTTATTCTTATAGACTAATCGTCTCTCCTATTATTGACATTCTTAAAAAAGACACAGAAAAACATCACGATGCTTACAAGGTATTTTTAACAAAACAAAAAAAACGACAAAAATATGTATATATATAAAAAAAAAAGAAAACATTTTTACCGCTTTTATGATGAAAGTTAAAACAATAATGTGAAACGTTTTTATAAATAGGGAGCGCTATATATTTTATTGCATCCGCAACACGATGCTATTGTTATAAAGCGCGATTGGGAAATATTGCACAGCCTATGGCCTGCGATCGTTCGTTCGAAACCATCTGAAAAAACTTCGGTTATTGGATTAGAAGAGATTTTAATCGCAACCGTGCATAAACGCTTTCCAACGTACAATATCACTCTCGAGATCCCGGAGAGATGTTTAACAGCGGCGTCAAAATTGTGGAATACTTTCCCGTGTCCTACTCTACCGTATCCTACTCTACCGCTCGTTAACGACGAGGAAATAGAAAAAGGTCTACTCAAACTCCATAGACAGAACAAGTACAATCTCGATACCTACATTAACCTTCTGGATGATCTGTTATCCGCTATCCTTGAGTCGAATCATTGGAGACATCGATTAATGGCAATGAATTTCGTTCGCGATTTGGTTCATCCGACAGAGATATATCCACAGAAGATAGTGCGATATTTTTTAGGAGCCCTTATACACGACTCCTTGGAAGAGAGAAGGCTCGCGATGAGGATAATCATTTACGCGTTGAAGCAACGAAAAAGGAAGCACCCGAAGGTAAAACGCCGTTACTTTTCTCCTAACTTTACGGCATCTCCGTAGGGGAGTCTCTTTGTTTTTGTATTAGATTGGTGCTTATGAAATGTCGGATTTTCGTTATGCTTTTGCTTTTGGCATGATCTCGTTTATGTCCATTGCCAAAGTCGCGCTTCGACAAAGAACATTTTTTCAAAAACATTCCATTTTGTTATTTAAACATTTAGAAACGGTATGAAGATGAAGACAGCCCGAAAAATTCCATATCGGAGTTTATCGACTCTAACGATCAGAATTTCTTTAGGGCAGGCACCTATGCGTTAAAATCTCATTAGGAAAAAGCTTGTCGAAGCAAGCGGAGCACGTTTTGATTAAATAAACAGCTTTCGAAGAAAGATATGCGGTTTTGTACGTTCGCTTTAAATTCCGACGTTTCGTGCGCACCAACCTAATAATTCGACGCTCCGCTCTTGTCCTAATCTTTCAAAGGTATCTTATCTCGTTCCAAGGTGCCGGTCGATTTTGAGACTCTCTACGCGAATAAGAGCGAAGTGGGCTCGCACAATTTATGGCTGCAATATAATTACGAGACCCGTCCATTGACGGAGGAGCAATGGGACGAGTCGAGGTACGTTCATCGATTCTGCGACGGATATTACGCGTGGCCAGAAAAAATGGAACTGTACGCGCCGTCGTCCCAGCAACCAACGCTCGATCCAGAGATTCGAGTGATGTCGGACGTCGAGAAGGATATCGACGACTTCTTCAACGATTCTCAGAACATAAAGAAGCTCGTAGAGTATTTCAGCCTCGACGAGAAGAAAGACAAGAAAGGGTTCAACGGTTTCAGATATCTCCTCTTTCAAAGCGTCTTTCGCAACGTCGGAATAACTCCTCTGAAACATTTCTTGCCGCATCTGTACGACCTGATTAAGGACGAGCAAGAAAGTCACCAAAGATGCGCCGCGGACATCACCACCGGCATAATCAGGGGTGCCAAGCATTGGCCCTTTAAGATGACGAGCGACATGTGGGAGGCTCTTCTACCGGTCATAAGAATAGCGTTGAGCAACGTCACGGTGGAGACCGTTCACGATTGGGGCGTGTGCTTCTCGACCGCGCAGCAGCACCGGGACCCAAACAGGCATCATTGGCTCTTGGAATGTTTGATGGAGGAACCACCGTTGGGAGATTCGGAATCGTCGTTCGTGGAATGCGGCCGTTTGTACGCTCTGCAGAGGACTCTTAATCTGCAATCTTGGCGCGTTTCGGAACTGATGCAACGCCTGTTGGCCCGTCTGGAGAACAGACTGTTGAAGAATCCATTTCAGAATGTGAGAGAACGTTTGGGATCCTTATTGGTCGCCATATTCGATGCCGACTTCAAAATCCCTAACGTCATACGCAACGACTTTAAGCCTAACGCGCGAGTCTTTATGAGCAAAATCATACCGAGATTGCAGCTGCTCGCCGAGGACAACGCGGAGAAACTCCCCGAGGAGGAACGATCTTTGGCTACTCTATCGGCTAACGATGCCATCAAATCGGACGATAGCGAGTCGAACGTCAGCGAGCGCGACGCGACTATCGTATTGCTCAAGATCATTTGTAAGTGGATCATGGGCAGTGTATCGTACTCGCAGCACGATACGATACCGGAATTCTACGAATTATTGCCGATCCTTTGCCAATTGGAGAACTGCGAAACGGACGAGGAGCTGTCCAAGATGTGTTTGGGAACGTTAGCGGTGCTAGCACAGGCGATCACGCTACCGACCAACGTGTCGGTAGTGTTACGTTCTGTAACACAGATATCCAAGCACTCCTCGTGGTGGGCTCGAGCCGCCTGTTTGGAATTTCTTCAGGTTTCGATATTTTACAACATGAACATGCTGTCGAGGGAAGAGTCCTGGGTGAATTGCATCGGAGACGTGGTCTTATCCTTATTGGAGGACATACGGTTGGAAGTACGAGAGAAGGCGGGTCAGGTCCTCGGCGGTTTGTTGCATTGCGCTTTCATTCCGGATCAAGAACAATTATTGGTAAGTCGTTGGTAAGAGCGTAATAAAATTAACACGATCGACCGTGTAGCATCGTTAACCCATTACCCGCCGCCATTCAAAGATACGGAAAAGAATTAAATTAACCGTATAACGATGTTCGTAGTAACCAAGTTTGAATTTGGAATTTGAAAATGTGTCCCAAAAATGGGACATTGACGGATAATAGGTTACATATCGTTACTACATCCTGTACATAGAGCAAAAGGGATGTAGTTACATAATTATAAATATTTCAGGAACAATTTAAAGCGAAGGCAAGGACACGTTTGAATAAGAAACGCTATGTATTTTCCAATGATAACATAGAAAAAAATGTTGAGATCGATCCGATACGTATACGACACGCAGGGGTACTTGGACTCTGTGCATTTATTCGTGCTCATCCGTACGACATACCTAAATACTTGCCTCCCATTTTTGAATACCTTGGTTTCAATCTGAACGATCCGCAACCTATACCGGTTAGTATCGTTCGACGTAAAGAACAATGTTACCGATATGTATGCGTACGTACGTATACGCGTTTCAAACTGGACGTTCTTATTTCTAGACAACCATAAGGAAAACGCTTGGTGATTTTAAAAGAACGCATTACGATGGATGGACAGGCATAAATGGTCACGCACAGCATTTTACGGAAGAACAATTAGCGGTTTTACAAGATTTATCAGTACCGCCCGCTCACTACGTATAATTAAAAAATAATCCTTTAGTCATAATGTTTCTAATATCGACTGGGATCCGGATGATTATATTCACATTTATAAATATGTAACTAATATTGGTCATGTCATGACAGTTGTGCTTAAAGTTAGATTAGAATAAACAGTGGTGCTGTGTGCTAAGGTGATGTATCGCTTTTATCGATATTTATTTATGTTACTCGCATTGCGAAATTTAGTCTAACTTGTAATAAATTAGACTACGCGACGTTAAAGTTTAGCTGTACAAATACTTGCAAAAATTTCAAACGTAACTTAATTAAAAGAAGAATGATAATTTTGATTCTTAATCTTTAGATATAACATCTATGAACTTGTAATTTTCTACCCTTGCCAAAGGGGAGGAAAATAATCGTGTAATTACCGAAAAGCAATTTTGTAATAACGAAAAACAACGCTTTTTTGATAAAATTATCATGTTACACCTCATAAATATTAATTATATAATACTGTTGTTATATATTTCATCATAAAACCTTAGAAATCACTATTATAATTGCACGCACCAATCGTAATTGATTTATTAATTTAGACAAGTTGTACGATCGTTATTTTTGTTTGAAACGACATAATATGTAAAGATTGCAATGAAATTGTATAGAAAAAAATCAAACAATTATTTTCTTACATAGATTTTATTTAATGGATGTCACATAGATTTAATATCTTCGCCGAATCGTTTTTCTATTTGAAAGATATCGAATCATTCGTTTGATTGAAATGTACATAATGAACGTTATAAATAACACATCGAAACTTTAATAAAGTTTAACGTAATCTCAACTCGATTAACTTCATTCGTATAGTTTTTTTCGCTCGAAGTATTATGCTTCGATATAATATCGAATTTATGCTCGAAGTAATAAATATAATGTACTATTAAAACGTTTCGTGTCAATACTTACGATAACGACTCACGAACAATTTTTATATTAGAATTCTCATCGTTCGAGTTAAAATAATCCTCTAATCGACGTGTTAGTCGGTAAGAGCAAGCTTGACCGGTAAACGTAGGAAACTGCTACACTGTCGTCAGTATCTTGACGGTAACCACGCGTAATAAACAGTGAAGTCATAAATGTTAGAAAAGCGACATGAATCCGTTAACGTTAGTATTTTTCGACTATTTCTTATAAATCGTATAATATAATAGATTGAGCGTGGATCACATCAATCACGACTTATCGTATTTGTCTTAATTTATTTGCCTGAGCTACGTTTGCTTTGGTAGACAGGTTATGTTTACAGACGATTCATATATATCAAGAAAAATTCTTTTCTTGGTATCTTGTCTATAGAATATCGTA
>JAITYT010000256.1:967521-985010 GCA_025433975.1 Liostenogaster flavolineata | reverse complement strand
ATCCTAATGCACAATACGAACAAGATCCTAACGCACAATACGAACAAGATCCTAATGCTCAGTACGAGCAGGATCCAAATGCACAATACGAACAGGATCCAAATGCACAATACGAACAGGACCCTAATGTGCAATACGAGCAAGATCCTAATACCCAATACGAGCAGGATCCTAATGCACAATTCGAGCAAGATCCTAATGCACAATACGAACAGGATCCTAACGCGCAATACGAGCAAGATCCTAACATGCAATACGAGCAAGATCCTAATGCACAATACGAACAAGATCCTAACGCGCAATACGAGCAAGATCCTAACATGCAATACGAACAAGATCCTAATGCACAATACGAACAGGATCCTAATGCACAATACGAGCAGGATCCTAATGCACAATACAAAAAGGATCCTAACGTGCAATACGAGCAAGATCCTAATGCCCAATACGAGCAGGATCCTAATGCCCAATACGAGCAGGATCCTAATGCCCAATACGAGCAGGATCCTAATGCTCAATACGAGCAAGAACCTAGCGCCCAATACGAACAGGATCCTAACGCGCAATACGAAGAAAATACGAATGAAGAAGATAAGAATGTCAGTCAAACTCACGAAGACAACGCATCAAATGAAAAAAGTTCTGAAGGAGATCCGAATGGTACGGAAGAACGCTCTCGAGATGAAATTAAAGAAGGTCCAGATACGGAGAAAACTTCTGGAAACTACGAAGACGAAGAAAAGTTGGAAAATAATGCCGATTCTATTAGCGATCAAAAAGAAGAATCTGCGCCTTTGGAAGAAGCGAATCAATCGAAGAAGAAAGACGTAATCATGTCGTTATTAGATTCCGACACGGACAGTACAATAGAGAGGAATACTTCGAACACAGAGAGCGATTTCAACTTTAATTAGCGTGATAGTAATCAAATCAACTTATATTTAATCTATGAATAGTATAATGATTAATATGCATGATAATTAATGTGCATGATAATTAAGATGCATGATAATTTTAAAAGTTATCGATACGAGCAAAGTTCCTTTCAGAGCAATCAGTAAATATTTTTTGCATCTATACAGTATACAAATTAAAGACGAAGTATTTTATATTACTATTACTAGATGATATTTATTTGATTTCGTTACTTTAAGTCTTTTGATAAATGTTCGACATTTTTTTTTCTAAATAAAAATTATAATTTGCAACTTAACATTCTGACACAGATGAGAGTGATAAAATTTCGATAATTTCAATATATTTAATATAACGTTAAATTCATTACGTTTATTACGATTACGTAGATTCGTTTTCATAAATGCGTGATTTTAAGGTCGAACGCACAATACGAAGAGTCGATGAAATCGATTCAAAATTATCTCATCATTCAAATTAAAGAATGACAATGCAGATACGAACAACGACTCGTCGCTCTTTCCTGTATTTTATAAGTATATAGGAGCAAAATAATAGTTAACACTTGAAAGAAGTAGCGAACGAGAAAATGCATCATTTAGAAATATATTTCCTACTTCTCATTTCGTATATTTAATTTCATTTTTGCACCTTTTCTCCTACTTTTGTCTCCTACTTCTGCCATACTTTTAATTATTTCTATAGTCTTCGTTGAATACGATACAAATTTTTAAGTATCTATGCTTTAAGTGCTACGCCTCTAAACGACGAATCTGATTTAACAGGCGCAACGATAGCGTTTATCAAACCGCGATCGCGATCACAGCCGAGCAGAAAGTTTTAGCTAGTTTTCGTGTTAAATCGATAAATCTCTTTTTATTTGATTCGATGTTTAAACACATTTTAATGGCCAAATATCGGATGAAACTTGTAGAAAATTTCTAAAATAATTATTATTAACTACAAACTTCATCCTTGACGACCTCATCGATTACACCTTGCACTAATGTGTTTACCTAAACCTGATCGTGTTCACAGCCGAGCAGATTTTCTCTAGCTTTCGTATTAAATCGATAAATCTCTTTCGTTCGATTCCATCCCAAGCAGAGACGCACGTTGTTCGGATGCGACATTTAAACACATTTTAACGAGAAAGTATGGTCGTCAAGGATGAAACTTGTAGAAAATTTGTAGAGAAATTATTATTGCAGAAAATTCGTAGAAAAATTATTATTGTAGAAAATTTGTAGAAAATTTGTAGAAAATTTCTAAAATAATTATTATTGCAGAAAATTCGTAGAAAATTTCTAAAATAATTATTATTAACTACAAACTTCATCCTTGACGACCTGATCGATTACACCTCGCACTAATGTGTTTACCTAAACCTGATCGCGTTCACAGCCGAGCAGATTTTCTCTAGCTTTCGTATTAAATCGACAAATCTCTTTCGTTCGATTCCATCCCAAGCAGAGACGCACGTTGTTCGGATACGCCATTTAAACACATTTTAACGAGAAAGTAAATTACCCCGCGATTTTACGCCGCGATACACGTAGTCCACACGTACGCGATTCGTACACTATAGCTTTTCGAGGAAACTCGTTGGTGATCGACCGTATCGCATGATACGTACGAAGAAAGTTCGCTTAGAGTTCGGTGACGTTCCCCGGTCTTGGATTATGGATTTTCACGGGATCGAAAGGCGCGAGCCTGCGCCAGTGAGGTGTCGCGTTTCGCGGCAGCGAAGCGTCGCTCGGCCAATCGCGATTCGCGATACGCGTCGCCCCCATAGCCAGTGCCGTAGCAATCCCAACGATCACCATGGTCATATTTTCTCGTTCGAAAAATCCAACAAATTCTCGAACTCATCGAAGTCACTCCAAATTTTTACCAAGACGAGTCTCCACGAAATTTTGCTTATTTTTATCGCAGAATTTCGTTTGACTCGTTATTATCGTCAAGGACCTCGGGAAGATCGGACGACATTTCCATCGGTGAACAGCGAAGGAAATTGCAAATGCGAGAACGCGTCGAGATTCGCATAGTCACGCGGATCGATTTTTCAATTTCGGTTACGTAAGAAGAACGATTTTAGATTCACCTTGAACCCTGAACTTTGATCTACTTTGGCTCTAGTCGAAGATCGACCTTCAATCCACTTCCTTGTCGTGCTTTCGATTCACGAGTACGTGACACGTATTTGTACCAATACTTTGAACGCGAAAAAACGTCCTTTTTTTCTCTAAAATCGTTCAGATTTTCCTTCTCCATCAGGCGCTCTCCATTCAACGTATTCGAACGAGCATCTAGAAAAAAATAAAGAAATGAGAATAAAAAATCCTATACTAATCTTCCTTACTTGCTTTTCAACTTTGAATACCGAATGAAACCTATGCGTGCTATTGCTCGATTCGATCGATCGAAAACGATCGGAACGACGAAAGAAAGTAGAAAACGCGAGGCGCGCGGCGGTCGAGTCACGGCCCTGGTCCCGTACGCACATTGCGACACGGAGGAAAGGTGACAGTCGGCAAGCAGGCAGCACGTTCCAGCGTGGGAATCTCGCTTGGTGCTAGTCGCATCTGGTCCGGCCGATGCCTCGCGGCTGCTCCTTTCTTCTTGTCCTTGCCTCGCGAGCGAATCCAATTGACCGACGTGCGTGCGCGCCTCGCGATCGGTAGAGTTCGGTTCGGCCAGCCGAGATCGGCTAAAATCGGCCACGCGACGGAGCGAGAGAGAAAAAAAGAGAGTGAGTAGCGAGTGACGTACGCACCGCGGTGCGATTAGACGAGCTTCGGCTACGGTCGGGCGAGATCGGGTGAAGTCGGGCGCGCGATCGATCGCTGCAACGGAGCGAGAGAGAAAGAGAGCGTACGCGCGACGCGCTTCGGCTCCAGCCGGACGAGCTCGGGTGAAGTCGGGCGCGCGATCGATCGCTGGAACGGAGCGAGAGAGAGAGACCGCGTTCCGTGGGCGAAGGACGACGCGCGACGCGATTGGCCGAGCGCGAGGAGCCTTCGGCGGCGCGCGGATTCGATTGGTCGTCGGCCGCCCCACGACGCGCTACGCTCTCCAGCCGGCCGACACGAGGATAAAAAACGTGAGTGAGACTCGCTTGCTCGCGTGCACGCGCACGCACGGGATCGTTCGAGCCTCCTCGCACCAGGGGGCGCTGCGCGGCACGATTCCGAGGGGGCGCCAAGCGCGATCGCTAGAATCGTGTTCGATTTTTATTTCCTCCTCCGTATCTTGGGGAGCGACTGACTCGTCGGAACGTTGCGATCGGTGAGAAGAAGCATTTTTAAATCTACCGCGCGAACAACTTCGCCGAATATCGACTGCGGAACCGAACCGATAATCTCGCGTCGGTAACCGATTCCGTCGTGTACCAGGAGGACGTCGCGGAAAAATCATCGGGAGTAAGCTTGTGTTTAAGTACATAAAATCGGGTGGTGGGCGTAGACACGCGATATTCGATCAGATTTTAATTTCGATCGATGAAAGATCGAATCTTTCGTTCGCGATGGGCTCGCGATGGATCGGTGGAACGGAGCTCGAACGTCTTCGAACGTAATGTCGAGCGGAAACGCGGCCGGAGTGCGAATCGATGCACGCGGCTCCCTTACACTGCTTTTCTTTCCCACACGCGCGCGTACGTGCCGCGTATATACATACATGCGTGCGGGGCTGTGTCGCGAGCCAGCCAGGCATCGATTGTTTTTCAACGCGGCACGCGGCGGTTTCGATTTTTTCTCCTCGTGTGTCGCGTAACACGAGGCACCGCTACGGACGAACACGAGACACGTCCTGCTTCCGTTTGCAAACTTGACAATGGCGTTGACACCTTCACGACCGATGATCGTCTTCGTTCGATCGGAAGGATTGCGACGGATCCAATTGATAATAAGTGTTTCGAGATTCGTTTAGGACGTTAAGTCGATGTCGATTCTCTCGATCTTCCTTCAAATTTGAAATTTGAAATTTGAAATTTGAAATTCGAATCGGAACGTTTATTCGAGGTTTACTTTGGTACAAAATGGCGCGTGTCGTCGGATTACTTTTAATCGAGTTAAATTATAATTACGCGTACGTAGAGTTTGGAAATCGCACGATCTCCTCTCGCGATAATTCAACGATCGACCAAACTCGATATATCGTGACGTGAACGTCCGCCGAAGTCGCCGGTTAAATGATGCATTAATTGGTCTTATCCATCGACGGTCGACGGAGATACCGAGTTTATCACAAGTAATGAACGATTTTCGAGGAATTATCGCGCCCATCGACGCGCGTAAGCACGTATGCGATTATCTTCGATACTTGAGTTTTCGACGATCGCGGATTTCAATTGGTCGATGAAGGGAATTCTGGAACGCCTGAAACACGACGAGTGAATTCACGAAATTCAATGTGTCGACGCGACTCGCCGATTACAAATCACGACTTGCAGCCGTTCGAGATCAGAAAAGTTCTTGTAAAACCGCGGCTTACGAAATGTGCGCTAGACACAACACCGGAAAGGGTATCGAATCTATTCCGATATTCCAGGCGTTCCGATATTTACGGATAGACCGATCGTAAGAGGAAATTGGTAAGGAAAATCGAGGAAAATTCAATCATCCATGGAACAGTATCGTTAAGAACACGTCCTATTTTGGAAACGTCGAAACTCTTAGTCCGTATCGAGCATATCGGCATAGTCTTAAGAAGTATCAGCGAGACATAACCTCAAAAATCTGTCGCGTCGAGTGCCAATGTGGTAACAACGTGGTTTTGTACCACTTATGTCGTTGCGTTGGACGAATATTTTCAATGAAAGGTTCTAAAATGCTTCTCGTACGTCCGATAATTCGAAGTTTGTCTCGAGAGAGACGTTTTTACATTTAAAACGATTTCGCGATAACGGCAATATTTTCGAGAAAACTAGCGCGAATTTAGGGCAACGACGGGAGCGTCGAGAGCACGACAAAATGACCCTAATGCAGTGCGAATTTTTTCAGGAAGATGGAGGATGTGGTTACCGTGAACGGAGTGAAGGAAATGAACGGCGAGACCGATAGGATTTATTACGAGTTGGACGGCGAGGGGGACGCCGACAGCTCGACGACGGCGGGGCGCAACGTCGATCACCAGCGCGATCGTGAGTACGACGATTGTCTTGAATGAAAGATTAAAAAAAAAGAAGAAAAAAAATGAAAAAAAGCAGCGCCTCGCGACGTTCATCGCGAGTCGTTTCGCGTTATCAGCGAAGCCAGAACTGATCTTAAATGGACGATAGACCAGTTCCGATCAATTTATATCAACTGTCCAATTAGGCTCGTTCCATCGGGAAAAAAACAGGACGGATGATAGGATCGACGAACGAAGGTCGATTAATTGGCAGGAACTTTTTCTCCCTTTGAAAATGGCGTCTTCGTCCGGGCGTAATTAACGCTTTAACCCATTGACTGCCAACTACGAGATATCTCGTAGCAGGTGCTGCAAGTTTAGATTGGTTACACATGGCTATTTGAGTTCGGAATTATTAGAAAGGACTAATGAAAAATGTATATAGCGTAGAGGGCATATTACTGTAAATGTATACTGTAAATGCCATTGCGATATTATATCAGTAACTTAATACTATTATATTTTGTAAAACTTCATATTTTCTTTAAAATAAAATCGTGGCGCTCAGGGCAAGACGCGCTAAATTTGCGTGACAATCAATGGGTTAATGGGCGCGCTTCTACGCAGTCGAACGTCGCTAGGAGCTGGCGATATTTTTGAAGAATTAAATCAAAGATACTTTATGCGAATTCGTGGAATAATTCAACGTGTGCGAGCATACGTATAAAACGAAAAAAAAAAACAAGAACAACGATAAGAACACATTTAATACGACGAATGTCGTTTGGCCGGCCATTGAAGCGTTAAAAGACTGTTATTTGTAATGGTCGCTTTGTCGGATCGACGAAGGAGAGTTTGGTTTGGCGTGTTTTACGACTCGACTTCGTACGAGTCGATTCTTTGTCTATTCTGGGCACTCGCACCTGGAACTTGCGCGTATTATGGTACGTTTCTTTAGGCAAGGCGATCTGTTTCAACCAAGCAGGTACTTCGGTTCTTTATTCTCTCGGACAAAGAACGTTCGTAACTAAAGTCGATACACGTAATAACGAGGTTTTTTGAGATTCTTTGAGTCCGTTCGTTTATGTATTTCTCGCGAAAATTCTGCCTCGATGATCTCGACTATTTTGCTACCCTCGAGTTAAAGCACCACCTTAATCGATATTTTCATTTCAGTCATTTAGATACGCCGTTTAGGACCTGTGGGTTTCTAAACGTCTCGTAATGTATTTCAAAGTTTTTGCAAACGATCGCAGTTCTGAGTTAATTCCAATGGACAACAGTTTGAAAACATATACCACTAATTCATAAATTTTCTTTTTTTTTATATTGTGTATTTCGATCGTTAAATCATTATATTTCTCTTTCATATATATGGTAATAAAATTGACAAGTTTTCTTTACAAAATGGCGCTTATTTCATTTTATTTGGCCTATTTGTTACGAAGTAATAACTATTTTCTTTTAACACATTCCCACTGGTCACCCTGTACAAATACGTATTACGTGTGTGTAATTACCTCCTACGGAGACTCGTCTATTCCTCGACGAACGTTTGTTTTATTTTCTTCCAGACGAAATGACGTTACTTTCATTAACGTCTGCTTTCTCACGGTTGGAAATCGTTTATATCGATTTCTCGCTCCGCCGAGACGAACTTTAATTAAGTTCGCGTTTCGTGCCGCGAAATGAGGCATTTCGGACGCCTGTAATCGGCAATTCATAATTTCTTGTCGCGACGCAACTTGTTTGCCTGTGCCTATCTTCCCATTCTCTCTCGCTCTCTCTTTCTCTTCCTCCCTCTCTCCCTCCTGTAATTATCGTATTTATCACACCAAGGCGTTCACCTCGTGAACGTAGAGTTCTAGCCGACGAACATGGAGTTCCAGCTGACTTAGAGTTCTAGCTGACTTTCACGGAGCTCTGCCTAATGAACATGGAGTTATAGTTGACTTACACGGAGTTCTATCTAGCAAATATGGAGTTGTTGTTAACAAACATGGAGTTCTAGCTGACTTACGTGGAGTTCTAGCTGACAAATAGAGTGGTAGCTGACAAGTAGAGTTCCAGTGTATTTACATGGAGTTGTAGCTGACAAATGGAGTTCTATCTAGCAAACATGGAGTTTTTGTTAACAAACATGGAGTTCTAGCTGACTTAAGTGTAGTTCTATCTAACGAACACGGAGTTCCAGCCAGTGTCCTCATCGATTTATTTTGCAAAATTGGGGTAAAACGCTTCGGAAGACGCATGGCGAACGACGAGTCGTTGCCATGACTTGCACCGGATCGGCATTTTTCTCTCGTACGTCGATACGTGTCGTATCAAGCGGAGATAAGGTATTTTCTCCTTTGCCTTTTTCTCTACGTCGCAAGAATTCTTCACGGTTGCAGGGGCGCGCATACGTCAAGCTCGACGCGCGTTCCTTCCTTGAAAATTCCTTGGATGAAGTTCGACTTCGATCGCGATACACTGCCAAAGGAATCTTCCGATAAAAGTACGAATCATCTTTTCTTCTTTTCGCGTAAAACGCGAGATTTTTTTTTACGACGACACGACCGTACCGACGTAGAGGTTTCGTAAAATGTTTTCTTTCATCTAGGAAAAAAGATCTCGATCGAGTTCGCGTTCAATAATTACGTTTACTTCGTGATTAGACTCGTTCGATCGATCGAAGTCACGACATCTTGGCAAATTGTTTTTAGGATTTAGGGTTAGATTAAACGTGTCAGTTCATAAGCAAGAATGTCATCAGTTTTTTATTTTTATTGAAAGTTCTCGTTCTTCGTGGCAATCCTTTCGGGAATAACGTTCTTCGAATATAGGTCGTGCATCGATACCCCTTGAAGCAAGTACCGTTGATGTACGACTTTTGCGAAGGAAGGCTCGAGAGAGATACGACCTCGAGGAGAGGAGCGCCAAGAGGAAATTCGACTCGACGAGGGAGTTCTCGAAGACTGCCTGCAGAATCTTGCAAAATATTTAAGATGAGGGAAGGAGACACGACCAGGCTGAGCCTTATTCGATCTAACATTCGATCCAAGAATCGTGGTTAGTTCCTTTTGTTTCTTAGCTCTATTCCTCTGCTCCCCTAAGGGTCGTAGGCATCTTTTACACCCTATCCCACTTCTAACGTTTCCTTACGTCTTAATCTATGTTAGCCCTACTCTAACCTAATCCCTAATTTAACTGAAATCTCCAATTAATCCCTAACTTAATGAGAGAGAGAGAGAGATTGCACAGAATCTTGGTCAGTAATATCCTACGTTTTTATTCCTTCTTTTTATTCTTGGTTACCTAGTCTTACGGGTATAGAATAAATAGAATAAAAACGTTGGCACAACGCTAATTTTGTTAACAACGCTGTTGCCAAAATTTGTCGTACAAATAATTTTGTTAACGATTTTAGAGTTAACATTTAAGAAGGTATAAGTTATTTTCACCACAGCTGCGCCAAGTCAGATTTTTAAAAATTTGTATACCGCGAATAGGGGCTCCAACATTTAAATTTCTGAATCATCTCGAAGGATTAATCACCCGCTGAACAAATCAGGAGAGAGAAGATTAGGAGTTTCGAAAGCGTTGTCGATAAATTCTGTTGATATTATCTTCGCTTTACGATATTCGAATCGCAAAGGTTCTTGGTAAAGCAAGCGTCGCGTACCGACTTACAAACGTGCGATCCAAGAGCAAATATTAACATCGTTCTTTTCCAACATACTCGATAACATTTTACTTTCCGAGCCTCTTCGTGCCTCTTATCAGCGTCGTCGGTGAAAAGCTTAATCGGGTGGAAACACAGTCAGCAAGTAGAAATCTGACTCGACGCGTGGGATACGTGTAGGTATTCTGCGTGTACGTACACGTTTGAACCAACCTTGAGCACGTACGATGATTTACGATCTTGCTGTACAAAATTCCGTAGCTGTGCGTGCATGAATCGTTTAATTTGATGTAATAAAATCTCTCTCTCTCTCTCTCTCGCCTCATTGGAGAGAGATCGAAAGCGTCAAAAGACGTTCTTATCAAAATCGTTCGATATCAAAGGGATATTTCTACCTTCCAATTGCTCGTTTAGTCCTGTGCTCGAACTTGAACAAAATGTGTGCGTCTTACGTCATGTATATTTCGACGCAACGAAAGGAATTGTGAAATAATAAACAACGTTTGGGCACGACTAATAATTTTATTCCTCTATAACCCGAATTTCTCTCGTGGTTATAAAAGTCTGTTTTAATCGCGGGATCGACAAGTGTTAACTTCCGAATACGATATAACAAAAAAATTGCGATATCTAATATTTTTGTCAAGACAACGATATTTGGTAACTTTCCAGGTACAATCTCAAAAAAATCTGTGTTCTAAGGAGGTGATAGAAAATGAGATGTATACGCTAGGAGAGATCGAAAAATTGAAAAATGACTGTACAAAATTGAATTAGTGAGTCATAAAGGGTTAAGATGTCTGGGAAGTAAAAAATCCGAACGAAGTACCACGAGTCTCAGTCGTGGTTGTAGGCCAAAGGTTAATGGTGAAAAAGATATCGAAGTTAAATTAACTTTCTCGAACGAGGCTCCGCTTTTTTAATTTATTCCTAACGCGATAGCTGTTGTCTGAATCGAATACGATACTTTATCGTTATATCCATTGTTATTCCATTGAGAAAAAGATATAAATTAGATTCGTAGTTAGACGAAAGCAAACCTCTGGCGGATCGAATCATCGCTGGACTTGATCGCAGTTGTTCCTTGAAGTTATCGTTACGACAATACCAAGCCAATTCCAAAACAATTCCAAATTACCCGATAGAGTGTTATATTATAGTTATCGATAGTCGAAAGTCTTTTCATGATTTATCGCGAAATACGTAGGTATTTCGACCCACGCAGATCCGCGTATCGTTCGTGCGCATGTATGAGTATATACGTGCGTGCGTTCGGCGAGTGTGCGTGTAGCGCCTTAGAAAGTTGCCGAGACGCGTCCATGGTTCGCTCCGTGTTGTTGTTTCGAAAGGACGACGGCTCGAACACGAACGACGCAGATTTTCCTTGTTATTATTGCGGCACGAAAGTGGCTTATCGGACGATGACATTGCCAGTTCGTCGTCGATCGTAGGAGAAGCGACAGCGCGAGAAGCTTGATACGCTTAATTACGTCGTGGATTTCGCACGCGAAGTACAAGGAAGATCGTCTGGCTGAGGAAACGGATCGTCGACGAAGCTTCGAGGTGCCGCTGCACTTGGGCTGTAACCTGGAAACCCGCTGCCGATTGGTCATCTTTTGTTTGGAAGCGAGCGTGTAGACGATTTTCTTTGCGATACGTATGGTCTTATATCGAAGACGTTGATTCGTTTCGATGTGTTAGTTAGATAGTTAGTTAGCTCTATTCACTGCTACCCTGTAGACGCAGACGTCTTTTAGATCGCTGCATCTTCATCATTCGCTGCTGATTGGTCAACTGATACCTCGCCTCTTCGAGACACGTAATGGAAGCGAGAGTATTGGCAACTTTGTTTGCGATATGTATCATCTTACATCGAAGACGTTGATTCGTTTCGATGTATAAATTGTTAGTTAGCTTTATTCACTGCTCACCTGTAGGGTGCAGACATAGATAATACGTACCACATCATTTCGATGTTGTAAATGTACTGTTTCATATCGTGCCTATTCGCACTCCCCACTGCTAATTCGAGGTGGGCTTCTTGGATTCAAGAACGTTCCCCGTTCTTTGTATCTCGTTATACCTATAGGTTATAGTTGCAATTACAATTACAATTACAATTACAATTGCACCTTTGCTGTACTTGTATTTGTTCAGTTTAGACTTTTCAGGAAAACGCAACTCTAATCGCCTGTCTTCGAACACGACCCCATCGACGTATATCGATGTAACGATTAAATTAAGTCTAAGTATCAAACTGCTCAACAATTGCTTGCAATACGTATGATTTTATATCGAAGACGTTGATTCGTTTCGATGTAATTGTTAGATAGTCAGTTAGCTCTATTCACTACTACCCTGTAGGCGCAGACGTCTTTTACATCGCTGCAGCTTCATCATTCGCTGCTGATTGGTCATCTTCTACCTCACCTCTTCGGGGCATATAGTGGAAGCGAACGTGCAGACAATTGTTTGCGATTCGTATGGTCTTATATCGAAGATGTTGATTCGTTTCGATGTAGTAGTTAGATAATTAGTTACCTTTATTCACTGCTCCCTTGTAGGGTACCGGACATCTTTTAAATCCTTCCTCCAACGTCACGTACTATTATATTACATACATACTAGATATCGCGTTTGAATTTTATAATCATTGCGTTTGACTCAACAAACGCTTTATTTCGTGAATATCAAAGTGGAAGATTCCATTGTTAAATGAAGTTAAGTTCTACTAAGAATCAACTTCATCTTGTAATCTCTTCCACGATTGCATTCACAAATAAATCATTTCAAGTACTACGTATAATGATCCCCTTGACATCAAACGATCTTTCCAAGAAAGAATGTAGATAATTCTGATCTTCGTTCAAAGAAGAATTCTTCGATGATGAAGAAAGAAATTTCAACTGCTTCGAGTCAAACGAAATACGCGTAAAACTTCGCGGGCTAGCGAGAATACGTTCGAGTATTAGCGTGGACTTTTCAAGTATTTACCTAATCTAGCGCTACCTAACCTAAACGATAATGCATTTGCGAAAGACAAGTCGAGGAAACATCGCGTTCTTTGAAGCAGCGTAATTTTTCTTTAAACTGGAATTTCTAATAGCTCTGATAGCTTGAAAATACTCGCGAATCTGAACATTGTTTCGAGAACCTACGATAAACTTTAATCCCAAGGAAAATCTCAATCTAAAATTTCACGATGTATAGACCGATAATACGTACGTTCATTTATTTTTAGAATTATCGAAGAGACGATTAAGTAGGACATTCCTATAGTATATTCTATAATTAGGACATTTTAATAATAATTATCGACAAGGTCATTTTATAATTCGACGAGGAAGTCGACGGGGCATCGAGTCGAAAGATAGAAGCATCGGATTGATGCGTATGGAATGTCGGATTTTTAAACGAATATATAAAACCGCATATCTTACAGCTTTTTCAGCACTATTACCAATTTTATACTTATATAAATAAATATTACGAATATCGATTGAATTCGTATCCTCGATTCGAGATTCAAAACGAACAACAAAATGGAACACTTTCGAGAAAATTTTCTTTGTTGAAACGTGACTTTGGCAATGGACAGTACGACTATAAACGAGGTTAGGCTAAAAATGAAAATAGAGTGACGAACTTCCGCGTGTAAAGAAAATCCGACATTTCGTATGCACCAACCTAATAGTTCAGAATTCCCACGGTGAGTAGCGAAGAAGACGGCGTGTCAAGACGATCCTAGACCCAACCACTGACGGCTCCGACGCAGCCGAATTAACGTCTTTCCGCTAGAATTGGCACCGAGCCTATGACCGTCTCGTTCTCTCTACCTCTCTTCGTCCTAGCTCCCGTCATTATTTTTCTCTCTCTCTCTCTCTCTCTCTCTCTCTGTCGCTCTTTCGTCATTCTACGTCGATCGCATTTTGGACGTTGTCAGAGTGCACCGTCGGCTCCAATAGTCTTCGAGAGTTCCCTCGAAGGTTTCGTCGCGCGAATAGAAAGAGAAGAATTCGCTTTAGTGTTAGCGCGCGCGTCCTTGCCGTCAGTTTTACGATCACGAGAACTCGGTGCGCGCACCGATCGCTTTTAGTATTTTTCCGTCGCGCGAACGGTCCCAAACAGCCAACGATTTGGCTCGAACCTATCAAAGCTGTCGATTTTCCGATGACTGTCGAAAGTCCTTTAGGGTCTGTAACGTTGTCTCGGCTCTTCGCGACTTCCAAACGCGATATTGGTGAGGTCTAACTTGCTGCGAACTCCAGAAGAATATCGAACGATTCCTTTTCCTGTAAATCAGTTGTCAGGTCAGGTGGAAAGGTATTCGGGCGTCAGAGGTGCGCGAACGATACCAAATAGCCAACGATCGGGTCTGCCTTCTTCCGCTGGGTGCCGCGTGAACTCTGTCAGGCCCACCGAAGCTGTCGCTTTTCCGAGGACTGTCGAAAGTCTCTTAGGATCGAAACCATCGTCTCGACTCTCCGCGACTTCGAAGACGCGATATCGTAGAGATCTACCTTGGCGCAAACTCCCTGTCCTGTAAATACGGTCAGGTGGGAAGGTATTCCAGCTTTCTTTCGTTCTTTTTCCCTTTTTCGTTAGCTTTGAACCTCGCCGTGGAATGCGAAAAGAATCGATCTAACTTCGTGGTCAGGGGTATCGAGTCGAAGTTGGGGCGTTCTGGCACGCGAGGACATCGTAGCGTTCCAACGACAGCTGGCGCTCGCATTTGGTGCGAGTTTTTGGAGAACGACGGTGACGCGCCAACTTCCAACGAGGAAAGACGGTGTCGAACGAGTCGTCAAGGCGCGAAACACACGTCTGCCCCAGTAGGTGCCCAATTGGTCGAAGACGTAGAGGCCGCGCGAAACGTCATTTTGCCAAGAACGTTTTTTTGCTCGCCTATCTTCTTATCTTCCTCGTTCTACCCCTTAACCCCTCTCTTACCCTCGCGTTATCTCGCTCGCTCTGATTGTTCTCGACGATCATCGAGATCCAGCGAACGATAACGGTCGCGCAGCTTGAAAACAGTTGGTATCGTTGGCACGTGGTTAGCGAGAGTCCGTCGCTTTTGGCTAGCGGTGTTTCGTCGATCGCGCTCACCTGGGTCGTCCGTTGGATTTGAAAGTTCACGAAGAGGTTAAGGAGGACTAGGAGAGCCTAGAGGTTCGTCGAGTTGCTGACGATCGGCCGTCCGGTCGACGATACCGTCTCTGTTGAGTAACAGGAGCAGGCGCACCGAGGAATGTCCATCAGGGGCGTTACCACGGCGGAGAACGAGACCTTTTTGGGTCTTCGGATACCGTCCAACTTTCTCATCGATCCTGACGAAGGTAAATTCGAAGGTAAATCGATGGAGGGGGCGATCGGAGACGAACGAGCGAACCAACGAACTCGAGGGCTAGATGCGTCGCGTGCCGAAGTATATTTGTCCGTTCCATCTTTCGAAATCCCGGAAAACGGATCGCCGTTAGGCGAATCGATAGAAATAGACCGCGTGCAAGTGTCGCCTGTCAGCGATAAGTTTCCGCCTGACTATCCTTGAATCGATTAGAGTCATTTGCATGATCGTCGCTGTCGCGAGTACCTGTCCGTGCGTACACGGACGCGTCCAGGTTGGCTGGTGTGCAACCGAGCGACTAGTCATCGTTACGATTGGCCGCGCTTCTCAGTCGACGACGTGTAAACATTGGAACGTCGCTCGACAATTTTTCTCTTCGTTCCGTAATTGATTGCTTTCTGGAAAAGTGCCAGGTCGATTCGACTTACGAATAAATTCTGCTAATGAGGATTTTGGCTCTCAAAGTGCCTACGCGTCGCTGGTGTGTCTTCTCGCTGATTCGCTCCGCACTGCTTATCCATCTTCCATCTAATCGGTCACCGCAAGAGCTTAACGAATCAGATAATTGTGCCCGCGATAGATAATAAATGCACGTTCCAGGATACGTATGTACTTTTCGATCGCGAAGAGTCTACCTTCAGAAAATTAAAAAAACCTTTTTCGCGCTCTCATTCGATACGAATGATCGGAATATTTAGAGCAGCACGGTTTGCTAAACGTCGATACAATCGATACAACTTTTCGAGCTTGCAGACTTTGCCACGCAACTCGCCATCGAATCGTTTCGATATTTAATTTATCTCTGAACAGAGAGCTAAATTCCATCGACTTTATTGTCGATTCGTATCCCGCTGTTGCGCTTGCCATTTTTTTACTTTTTTGAACTTAAAGATGGGTCTGCGATTCTGGAGTAGGAATCGGTTTTAGATAAGACGATAAATGATGATTAAGAGAAATAACGTGTAAACATTTATCGCGCAATATCGTACAACATTTCTGCTCGATTTAGGGAATCCATCGGTCGTAAGAAACGTTAGCAACTTTTTAACCTGTTAGTAAATCCAATCTTTCATCGACTCTTCCAATCTTGTATCCTTTATCACCCAGATGTTCTTCGCGTTGTTGCAGTTATCAGGTTGAGTCGTGAATAACTTCCGTCTTTTTATCAGGCATTTATTTTGCCTTTATCCAATAACAACGTTATATCAATACGAACGATAGGGTCTACCTACCTGGGTCGGAAGTTATTTATGACTGGACCAACTAACCTAACTGTACTAACGTGATCGCGTACCAAAAGTCGGATGCGTAGATTCAAAGCAGTCGTCGACGGCGTCTCGGAACCTGTCTACAACGATGAAGACAACAACTAAGCGCTGCTTCGTGCCAATTGCGTAACACGACTTTAAATGGAACGTCGTCCACCATTGGTTTATTTCTGCCATTGCGCGAGACGGCACGTTCATGGACTTCTTTTTACTGTTTTTTTTTCTTTTCATTTTTCCTTCCTTTCTTCCTCGTTTCTTCTTCGTTTTACTGCGTCGTACCTAGCGTTTAGCCGATAACCATCTTCGACGCCAATGACGTCGTCGCGTCCACCACTCAGTTCGCGTGGGCGCTGTTCGGACAGGAGATCGATGTCGACTTAGCAGCGTAACGCGTATCTTCTCAAACGCAAATTCCTTAGCGTCTCCAAGTAATTATTTCCAAGTTATTTATTCCGAGTAATTTTTCCTGCACTTGCGCGTTAAAATATTTCGAGCTTTCGAAGATCAAACGCCCATTTCGTCGACTTCTCGACTCGGCACGAAAGACTTCGGCCATTTTGCGACGAAGTATTAACGCAGCAGCGTAATGAGATCGATGGACTGACTTCGAATGTACCTCTGTAAATACGATTATGATAAATTAGTGGGATGACGCAACGATGTTTACGACGCGAAGTTCCAACCGCATATTCGCTCATAGATTAAACATTATATATTCCGCGGCAGAGTTCTAAGTTCGAATCGAAATGACACGTTCTGCCAAGCGAACTTCTTGCTAGCGATACGATCACAAATCATACGATCATAAAGAGACAATCAGAGACGACCGATCGGATTTATCGCGCGTCTATTAACGTGAAACAGTTGTCAACTATTGAATCGGGCATCGAATGATCCATTATGAACGAGTTCCCTTAAAACGCATACGATTGATGAAAAGTCATCGTTCCATGCCACTTCGAACTACGTCGATTTCTGGTACCTTCGATATTACTCGAAATGGCTGAACAATAGCGCGAAACCGTTTTTCGTATCTGGAGCTTCAAGGGGCTACCAGAAACAGACTTTGTAATCCGCTGGAAAAAAGGTTGGTCGAAATGGGTCACCGCGTATGGAGATTTTCCAACAGAGCCAGGTAGAGGTAGACTCTTTGTGGCTCGATATTCCGATGAAATAGTCATCAGCA
>JAITYT010000256.1:935854-947518 GCA_025433975.1 Liostenogaster flavolineata | reverse complement strand
GTCTGCCAATTCTTTTAAATGACGGGCATTTAAACCCGGCAGCCCGGCAAAACACTGGGATTTAAATCTCAGTTTAATAATGGGAGCCATTTATTTTATTATCGAGCTATTTCTTTTCCTTTTCTTTCCTAGCGATTCTTATCAACAGTCGACGACCTTTTTCGTGGCACAAACATCGATTAGTCACTCGTCCGGTAACGCCCAGACTGTAATTTCCCTCCCCTCTCAGCCACCGTGCTCTTTATCGCCAAGAAAATTTCACAAAGGCCGTTCGAAGGTCTCTGAAATGACGCATTCGTTCTAAAACGTGTCTAGGAATCAACCGATTCACTTTGATCATTATCGATCTAACGTTGTGTTTTCTTACAGGGCGGCAAAGGACCTCGAGGAACGTCGCAGCCATTACGAGCCCTCTCTCGGTCCCGGGGTCCCCGATGATGTCGACCATTTGTTCAATCTCGAGGAGAATGACTTCGTGCCGCACTTTCAACGGGTCTCCATATCCGGCGAGGACACTTCCGGGGTAAGGATCGAAGTTCCTGCCTTGGTTTGCCCATTCTAAGGAAGATAGGAAGAGGGAAGGACCTCTTTTGAACGAAAAGAAAGATTTAGATAGAAAATCTCGATAGAAAAAAGCCACTTCTTCGGTTCAACATCGACTTGTTCGAATTTGGGTCCTCGACGTTCGACTCGAGACACTATTTAATAGAACTTTTCGGTAGATCTAATATTAGGTCTACTGAACTGTTTTTAACTAAAAGAAACTAATAGATTTTTGATGCTTTAATTAACATCCACCAAAGGATGTAATTTCCATCGTTATCAACCACCTGTTTGGATCAACATCGTTTTGTTCAAATTTAGGTCCTCGATGTTCAACTCGAGACATTATTTAATTGAACTTTTGGGTAGACCTAATATTAGGTTTATCGAAAAGTACTGCTCATTTCTAACTGAAAGAAGCTAAACCAGAGAAAATCGAGGATGATTCGATGGGTTTTGATGCGAAGCTAAAACCACGAGTTCGGTCGAATACATCCCCGTTCGGTGGAAAATTCAAGGACTTTCTTTCCTCTCGTTGGATCTAATTAAATAAGTCCGCGATATAAAGAACGTGGAAGAGCTGTTATACATTTTTTACGTCCTGCCTCCCTGTCGGTATTACGTAAATCTTGTATGTTTTAAGATTTCTTAGGTGTAGGAAGCCTCTCAATCGCGGTTTTACGCGAGAAACCTTTGTCGAGTGCATCCGTGCCACTCGGTGTTGTTATCGGGCACAAGGAGATAGGAAATTTTTTTTTCTACTTCTTTGATTCTAATATAAAAATCGATCGTATATGTTTCCATTAGGAAAAATATCGTGGATACGCTCGAAGGCTATCACGTTTTTCTTGAAACTTTTCTCCGAGATTAATCTCGCGATGCCGGTAATTACGTCGCGTTTCGTTCGGACTCGTGGAGCGTTTCGTAGCGTCCAACGAATCGTAACATCCGCTTTAATCAAGCTTCGACACACATCTAACCTTTAGGGTGCCCGACGGTTCGATAAGTTAACAACTAGGTGTCCAGTCGGCAACGCGGAAAGCGACGACGAAGCGCAAAGATCGTCGGATCGATCGCATAAATCGCATAAATCAACTTTTATCGACGCATAATCAACGAATTTTTCACGATCTCCTAAGATTTAATATCCTAAATTTTAAATTATTTAATTGTTTATATGATATAATAATTTAGAACTCGCTGCTTCTTCGTTGGCTTTTTAATGAAAATTAGGAAAATCTTGGAAAAAAGTCTTTGCAAACCGATGAATTAAAATGTATACGTCTACATGCGCATGCGTGCTTCTTCTTTTTTGTTTAGGTACCCCTGGAGGATTTGCAGCAAGCCTCGCAGATGTTGGTTCAGGCCTTGGCAATACGCGAGAAGTACATGAATAATTCCAAGCAGAGCTTCCCTTCCATCACTTCTAGATTTTTACGCAGCATCGACAAAAGACCGCTGACTACCGACGATGAAGTTCAACACGACGATCGCAAGGCTATCGCAGGTAACTTTCCGGTAGAATCGATCGAGAAAGTAATTCTCACATCGAGGAATCCGTTGGAATCGTTTTTATCGTTCCGGCGATTCATCGCAAGGCCATCGAAAGATCCGTCGAAAATTCGCGGTCTTTTCTTTTTACGATCTTTTTCGATTATAAAGAGAGAACCTTTCTTTCCTATCCCCCGTCGGTCTTTCAATCGTCTCGTTAACGAAACTTTCTCCGTCTTTTCATATTTTCCCGAGTTCCCTGTATTTTCACGTTTGCAGTTCTTAGCTTCGGCATTCCTTCGAGACGATCTCGCGTAGCGTTAAGTCAACCGTTTATCATTAAAGCTACGTCAGTTTTGATCTTACTTCTCTCAAGGAAGAAAGTTGCTGTCGTCTCAAAGCGAGATCATGGATATTCTATCCGATGCGGACATCGATGCCGTCATTACAAACGCCTTACGAGCAGGTCCACAATTCCATGTATTTTCCTTCCTTTAATTTCTCCCAATCACGCTCTACTTGATATTGGCCTTCCTTTGATCACCGGTAATAACAGTCCCGATGTAATTGGTATCCTTCCTTGATTTATTCGTATAATCGAAAAAAAAAACAGACGGCAGGATAAAAAAGACGTAGGAGACCACTGACAGGAACGAAATTTTCTCTGACCTCTGATAGATCATCCGGTACACGCTCCTGCGTCGCGCGGCGATCCGTGGAAGTGCGAATTTCCAGCCACGAAGAATTACAAGATTCATCCCGTGAACGGCGTCTTTAACGTCTTCGCCAACGAGGAAGACGTCGCTAATGGAAAACCTATTCCCCACACGTATCCAGATTTAGCGACCTTCGTTAGAGACATGAACCTTCTTTGCGCCATGATCGCCGATGGCCCTTTAAAATCCTTCTGCTACAGGAGACTGAGCTATCTATCGTCGAAGTTTCAACTGCACGTACTGCTGAACGAACTCAGGGAGCTAGCGAGTCAGAAGGCCGTTCCGCACAGGGATTTTTATAATATCAGAAAGGTCGGTGCTAGCTCGGCCTTCTTCGAGGGGATACGACTGATCGATCAGTAGTTCTCGGCGAATCCTTATCGGTTATCGATCATACCTGGTGAAGTTGGATCGATGATGACGTTTTCATTCCTTCGTCTTAGGTGGATACGCACATACACGCGGCTTCGTGCATGAACCAAAAGCACCTTCTCAGATTCATCAAAAAGACGCTGAAGAACCACGCGAACGAAGTGGTCACCTGTTCTAAAAGCGGCGAGACCATGACGCTCAGGGAGGTCTTTCAATCGATGAACTTAACAACCTACGCCCTCAGCGTCGATATGCTCGATGTGCACGCCGTGAGTAACGCGAACGTTCGGGCAAACCAAGGGCATCTTGGACGTACCGAAAAAGACCCATCGATCCAACTTTGACATCTATTTTCGCTTTCCAGGATCGGAACACCTTTCACAGGTTCGATAAGTTCAATGCCAAGTACAATCCGATCGGCGAGAGCCGTCTGCGCGAGGTGTTCCTCAAAACCGACAACTACATCAATGGCAAGTTCTTCGCGAGTATCATCAAGGAGGTGGCGAGCGATCTCGAAGAAGCCAAGTACCAGAACGCGGAATTGCGCTTGTCGATCTACGGTAAGAGCCCCGAGGAGTGGGACAAGCTGGCGAAGTGGGCGATTCAGAGCGACGTCTACTCGGATAACGTACGCTGGCTTATACAAATCCCTAGGCTCTAGTAAGTTCCGCTAAAGGGCTCCTTCGTTAACCCTTCGAGTCTGTTCAGAAGTTCCATCATAATTTTCTTTCGGAACGTTTCTTCTAGATAATCGTAAAGTTCCAGCAACTTTGGTCCCGTGATTCGATAACAAATTTTTCGATTTAATTGTCCAACCATGATGAATAGCTCTTGTCGAATAAAGGCCGAACTAGTTTTATGACGATCGAAGACGTCGCGTAGTCAAAAGGGAACGATCACGAAAACTTGTACTCTCTAAGTTGGCCAAGGCCAACCATAGATGTTCTAAAAGTTCGATGACGCGGCAGGAAAAATCTGTACCGAGATCCGGCTCGAAGGGTTAATTTCGATACGAAAGTTTTTTATCGTTATTGTTGTTGTTGTTATTGTATTTCCTTTTTACAGCGATATCTTCAAGTTGAACAAGCTCCTGACCAACTTCCAAGAGATACTGAACAACATCTTCCTACCGCTTTTCGAAGTGACCAACAACCCGAACTCTCATCCAGAATTGCACAAGTTCCTTCAATACGTGAGTCGAGATGCCTTTGTCAGAGCATTGACGTTGCCTTCGTCGAAATAACGTTCTATGGTCTCGTTTATACTAGGTAATAGGCTTCGATTCCGTGGACGACGAAAGCAAACCGGAGAATCCGTTGTTCGACAAAGACGTGTGCCCGCCAGGGGAATGGGTCGACGTTGAAAATCCACCTTACGGCTATTATCAGTACTACACTTACGCCAACATGACCGTTCTTAATCACTTTAGAACGTACGTATCATTTTATGGCTTCCTCGAAGACGATTTCGTGGAGTACGTTAAAAATAAGTGAACATGGCGGCGGCCATTTTGCGATTTCCAGCGAACAAGGCTTGAATACTTTCGTCCTTCGGCCACATTGCGGCGAAGCGGGTCCCATACAACATCTCGTCTGTGGTTACATGATGGCTGAAAATATCTCTCATGGACTTCTACTGAGAAAAGTCCCGGTACTTCAATACCTATATTACTTGGCGCAGATCGGTATCGCCATGTCGCCGCTCAGTAATAATTCCCTTTTCTTAAATTACCATCGTAATCCTTTGCCAGAGTATCTCGCCAGAGGTTTGTGCATAAGTCTTTCGACCGACGATCCTCTGCAATTCCATTTTACAAAGGTAAGAGGACAATCTCGTTTGCCTAGATAGTCCAAATGGATCTTTTCACCCACTTGTCGTAATCGTCCGTTTGTAGGAACCTTTGATGGAGGAATACAGTATCGCTGCTCAAGTATGGAAGCTCAGTTCGTGCGACATGTGCGAGTTGGCGCGTAATTCCGTTCTGATGAGCGGCTTTCCACACAAAGTACGCATTGTCGCTTCTTATTCCTTCGACGGAGGAATTTTATTTCTTTCTTAACCTCGTAAGGCATCGAGCATTTTTAGCTGTGATAGAACTTGCGCAAAGTTTGCGCGCGCAAGAAGTATCACGATTTAAGCTCGTGCTTATCGTTTATGGCTCAAATTCCTCCTTAACGAGCCTCCTTATAGGCCAAGGGGTTAATTGGCATCGTCACGTCCCTTTCGTCGTATCATTGTTGTTTCTTTTCTTTTTTTTAGAGCAAACAGTACTGGCTTGGACCAAATTATACGAAGGAAGGGGTCGCCGGCAACGATATCACCCGAACCAACGTACCGGACATTCGAGTGGCGTATCGATATGAAACCCTGGTCGATGAATTATCCAATATATTCAAGGTCGTCGAGAAGCCTGACTCGATCCCATTTTAATCACTCTTTTAACGTGAATTCTTTAGACTTTAAACGAGAATCCGTTTGATTCGCGTATAACGATTGAAATTTGACAGAGGCATAGCGAAATATACGAATTTTGCATCTTTACGAGCTTGAATTTTACTTCGATTCTTTTCTTCGTGTTCTTCTTCCTTTTATCGAACGTGACCCCATTCTTTCGACACGAGTTAATCAAGTATCCGCGTTTTTTAATGCCAACGATATATTAAAATCGAAAGCAGTGATAATCGCGTGATAAACACGCCGCTGAGAAACGTTGTGTCTCTGTTATGATTTGTGACGATCACGTTGTACAAATTCTTCTTCGCGACGTTCTATTAAACGTAGATATAAATTCAGCGCGGTACGCGCGAAAGTCTTTCACTCTTTAAACATTTTAAAATTAGAAACGAGCAAAATGGGATATGTGAGGTCTTGCATATGTGTTGACCAATTTAAAAGTAGCTTTTAGAGAATTTGTCTGTTCCATTGTTACAGTGTTATGTATGTGTATTAAATCGATTATCGTGAATGAACTAAATTAGAATCGAGAGTTTATATTAATTTGTACGCATATAAATGTAAAAATATCGTAAAAAAAATGAGAAAAAAACCATTAGTTTCTTAAATATTTACGCCACGTGTATTAGTCGTGGCGCTCTTTCTTGGATTTTAGCTTTATTTTCTTACATTTTTATACGTTTATACCGTAATTGTGTATGGCGTTTGATTGTTTTCTAGCCTGTGCAGCTCTTCATACGTGGCTCGATTGCGTACGATTACCTCTCTAAATATATTAAACGACTATTACAGATAAACCGACGACGTTCAACCGTACACACACATATATATAATACATACGAGGAATTATGTAATTATCCAAATTTAAACACCTAATTTGTTCCTAACTTTATTCACATTTTTACAGATATTTCTTCCAGACTGTCGATCTCGCGTTTATTTTCTTTAAAAAAAAATAAATAAACCCGATTACGAGCTCGCGAGCATACACACCGATTTGAACACACGGTCGAAGTGCATTACAATAGTCTTACGTTAAATTGTTGCTAGATAGAAATAGAATGTATTTATTGTATAAAGTATATCCTACAAAACAAATATACACTTGCATCCTTAAAATTTACATCGTTCCATTGATATTGTTACCGTCGTGTATTTATCGATAGAACCTTTACCTTCGATTATGCATTAGGATCGTCTACGCGGAACGACCCGATTTATTTATTCCTATGTATTCTAATTCGAAGGATCGCTCGGATCTTAGGTTAGAAAGAATGATACAATTCGATCGTTAAACGAAGAAAATTGTTTTATAAATATATAAGTATCGATAACGCGTACGACAATGGACGGGAAATTCGTTAATTTGTATCTTCTACGCATCCCTACCTTTAAAGACGTAAAAACAAATGGAATTTCAACGTTTATTGTACTTTCTTTGCTTCCTCGGTGTGTCGGAAACTTTGTAAGATCTTTGGCACAATTTCTGTGAATATGATCGTACCTACGAAGACTAGAACGGTACCGACCCAGTGGTACAGCGTAAATGGATTATTAAAATAAACTATAGAGAAAAGTAGAGATAGGAACTTCCTCAGTGTCACCACTAAGGTAACCGTTAGAGACGTACACTCCGTAGTCAGTACGAATACAGAACTAATGCACATGTATCTATGACATAGGTTAAGGAAATTTGCCGAAACAATCTAATTTACTTCTACCGTAACTCGACTAAAAGTATTAACTAAAGATAAAATATAATTATAAATTAATATTAATAATATAAATTAGCTCGTATTAATAACGGTACATCGAAACGCATCCCGAAAAAAAAGGATACTGCGTTAGAACGTTGCCGACCAAGTAGGCGATTAGTTTTGGCACGTACACGTCTATCACAGGAATTTCTATCGGTTCCGACGCCAAAGCCAGCGTCAGGTGGTCCCAGATATTAGGCGCCAAAGTCAAGAAGAACGGTAACGGTAATAAATGCTGAAAGGTAGAAGACGTTTAACACCGATGGTGCGCCGATGCGTCGCTTAGATGCGGACCATACCGTGTAATACAAGGCCTCCTTCGCGTTTTTGCCGTAACGCGCGTACAGCACCTCTTGATAGATTCCCATTCTCGCGGAGACGAAGAGTGCGATCGTCAGTAACGAGATCCCACAGACCCACCAGAAGAAGTCGTCCCACGGCGTGGTCGGAATCTGCTCCGCGCCTTTCCCTTGCAGCGACTTTATCTCTTTACTACTGACGATCGTACAGATCGCGATTCCAAAAGTTATCATAAAGACGGATAAGTATTTACTGAACGCGTAGTGCTTCTTCAGAATTAAAATGCTCATAATCATATTGGCGATCAAAGAACCCTGAAATAAGTCGTCGTTAATTTCGACGGGTCCCCGGCAAGTCGCCGGGCTCGGGGTTGTATCAGGTCTATCGGGAAGTTCTGTCGTTTTTGGATTAAAAGAAACTAATTGATTTCGGATAAATCGATTAATATTTACCGGGCATTATAATTTTCATCGATATTAATCATAGCGATATTGGCATATACACCTCTTCGTGTATACGCCAAGCCCGCAAGTGGAAATGCAACGGTCGAAAGAGTTAACGTTCAACTCGAGACGGCATCGTGCGACGGAACTTTCCGACAGGCCTAATAATTTCAATGTCCTCTCACCGCCCTGAATATCATGTGCAGAGGCATCGGAATGTTGAAGTCGAACGCGTAATTGTTGCAAACGTTAGCGACGAAGAACATCAGCACCAGTACCAGGTAGTCCTTTATACCTATGTTCGGCTGTACCGAGCCGAATTTCGAAGTGAAGATGAACCCTTCGATGGATATCAGGAGGAATTGCGAGAAGGTGATGAGATTGCCGCTGCCAGGGTCCTCTCTAAGGGAAAATAGGGCTTTAGAAAATACTTCAGGGTCATGGCGTTATCTTGGTTGGCTGGAAAGGCTAGGCTCGTGTTACGCAATCGGCGTGGAAAAAGTTGTGAAAGAATTCGAGGGCGTACTCACTTAACCAGCAATTCTAAGAAAACCACGTTGGTGCAGCAGCCCAGAAATACAAAAAATATTGCGATCGCCGGGTTCATCTCGACCAGTTTCTTCAAAACGTGGAGGACGAACGATCTTAACCTAACTTTCGGTCGCAGTCACCGTATCTCCGAAGGCACGATTAATTTGTGGAACTGCATGAAAATCGTGACTGTTATCGTTCGACGCGAGCTAGAGCCCATGAATTACTATTCATTGTAATTTACATATCGCGCTGCGTCGATGTATGGACTAGCGCGAGATAAAGCAGCCATTGACATAACCACTGATTACGACCAGTCTAAAATCTAACTCTATCGGTGCCTAACACGTGAGTATTTCATTGATACAGTACTATGTTATTCCGATGAATATCAATTAGCTTTGGCCTTCGAACGAATTAGCTCATATTTAGACAGATTGTTTTGTCGGTGCATTACGCAAATCATTTCGATGTCTCGCAACTTCGCTGATGGTATATTCATGCGTCTGTGCACGTCCGCTGTGTCGAATAAGTCTGTGAGTTTCGTGGCTTCGAACGACGTTTGGAAAAATTGATCGAATTCAAAAATTCGAATTTTTTTAAATAAGAGAAATTCTAACTCGGAGAACTTCCAACTTCTACGAGAAATTCCGAGTTCTCGGGGGGGAATTTTCGGACTTGAATTTTTTAACCTTAAAAAATGGTCTTACGATTCGTTCGAAAGAGAACAAAAATATCTCAACGAAGACGAGATCGATGATACGGAAATTATGAAAAATCGAACGAAATGTAGGTGAAAGAATCGAATTGGATAGCTACGACACGACACGACGTAAGACGATTTTGAAGATCGGCGTATCTTCGCGTTAGATCCTCGTCGTCATCGTCGATCTTCGTTTTCAAGCGATTCTAACGTTTTGCAAATTAAAATCGCCATTTTAGACACTTCTCCGTTTCCTACCGCCCCCTCTCGGACCCTCCCTAAACGAGCATTGTTTTGAATCGTGGCTTTTTACCGCCCGATCTCGCCACTCCGGAGAGTTCCAAAATGGCGTCCTCTGGCGGTATCGTTCAAGGATCGCGCCACGATTTCTGTGGAAAATAATTCGCGAAACGTATCTCACGGCATCTTCGTCGATCGAGTGGCATCGCGCGTGTATTTTCGAACTCGCGAATTCGTTGGAACGACGGATCGCGAGCGACGACGTGCGTTTAACGAGAATAGCTCGAACAGTGCGGATTACGATTGAAAATTGATATCCAGTGATTCGCGCAACGACACGTTCGTGTATAACTGTTTTATCGGCACGAGGATGCGAAGAAGAAGAATCTCGAGACGGTCGGCGCTTCCACCGTGATGAAAAGGAGAAAAAAGTGTTTCGAACGTTCTGCAAATTAAAATAGCCATTTTAGACATTTTTTCGTCTCCTACCGCCCCCTTTCGGAACCTGTCTAAACCAACGTCGTTTTGAATCGCGGCTTTTCACCGCGCGATTCGTCACCCCGCAGGGTTCCAAAATGGCGTCCACTGGCGGTATTGTTCAAGGATCGCGCCACGATTTCCGCGGGAAATAATTCGCGAAACTCGTATCTCGCGACATCTTCGTCGTTCGAGTGGCATCGCGCGTGTATTCTCGAGCTCGTTCGAATTCGTTGGAACGATGGAACAGCGCGAATAGTGCGGATCGTGAGTGAAAATTGGTATGCAGTGATTCGCGCAACGACACGTTCGCGTAAAACTGTTTTATCGGCACGAGGATGCGAAGGAGAAGCGTCTCGAGACGGTCGCCGCTTCGTGATGGAAAGGAGAAAGAAAGACCAGCGGCTGTTTACGTAAGTCCATTTTGATACTTCGAAGATCGAATAGGTGCGCGGAGTTCATTTTTTCGTCGGTAACGATTGATCCTCGCTTTACCGACCGTCATTCACTGCCATTCGCTGTTTTATCGACCGCGATAAATTAATTCGTAATTAACATCGTTACACTCCATATTCTTATCAAGTGTTTTAATAAGATCATTTCTCGAGCACTGAGCGAGTCGCTCGGATGCCAATGAGGTTAAGTTCATCTTCTGATATTTTCAGATTTTTCTAAATTTTTATGGACATTTTAATGGACATACCGGTGCAAAATGGCGATTCGTTAATTAAAACGTATTGCTTTAAGAATATACGTAACTTTATTTATTAATAAAAATTATCATAATTTTTTACATAGCATTTAACCATTAAAAAACATATATATACACAGTATAAAATATCACAAATTTGCAATCGTACGTTTCCTTCTTTGAGGTTTGAAAAACGATATATTCGAAGAACAAATTCAGCCGTACGAAGGCGTATCTCTAAATTTCCACAGATTTTTGGTTAGCAAGGTCGCTATTAACATTACGAATAAGTACAGTATCTGTCCTACCTGTCTTAACTATGGTACGTTACGATCGATAAGACTTCTAGCAAAGAATTTCGCCACCAGTCCGAATTACCACCGATAGATCGATCGTCGAGTTCATTCGCGCGTACCGACTTTGCCGATTGGAAGATCAAGCGTTCCCGATCGGCCTCTCGCTGTCATCGATTTCGAACTCCAGCGACGCTAGGCCCGACGCCCTGATCCCCCTCAGTCGGCACATCGACATCGGACTTGGCCTCATCGTTCACGAGGCACGATCTTCAGCCGAAGTCCCCCCGCGTTCACGAGGACCAATTCCGACACGAATCGAAGCTGGTCTTCGCGGTCCAACGCCTCCACGCGGAACGCCGTCAGGAGCATGAGAATGATGGTCTTGATCGCGTTAGTGGCGAACTTGTATCCTATGCAATTACGGGATCCCGCGCTGAACGGGATGAAAGCGAAGTTGGGGATCTTTGGGCTGCCTGGGAGGAACCGTTCGGGTCGGTAGACGTCGGGTTCTGCAAAGTGTCTGGCGTCCCGGTGCAGCAGGACGGAGTTTATCAGAACTGTCGAACCTGGTGGTACATCGTGCCCAACTGCAACGCAACGATTAAGACGTTAGCTATTTCGATTTGCTGGCAATCGTATATTGTTGGGCA
>JAITYT010000256.1:899453-909709 GCA_025433975.1 Liostenogaster flavolineata | reverse complement strand
GAGAGAGAGAGAGAGAGAGAGAGAGACGATTTGTTGCGAAGCGAAAAGAAGAGTCGAGCTCCGTCTCAGGCGCGTGACGAGTGGCGGCGACGATAGTCCATCCTACGACGTAAGACTTTACTCGAAAAGCTGGTGCTCCGTGAAAAAGATTGGCGATTTCCTAGCGAACCGTTCGTTCGCGACGAATTCATCGCGCGATCGACGGGTCAATCACGATGGCAATAAAGTCGAAAAATATCGTTCGGACTCCAGACGTCTGCTCTAATTAAGTCTCGATGCGGAGACGCGCCACTTTCCTCCAGAAACAAAACATCATATTCCTCCAGAAGCAAAACACATAATTTTCCTCCAGAAGCAAAGCGCATCATTTCCTTGCGGAAGCAAACGCATCGGTTCCCTCCAGACGCGAACGCATCGGGAAAGATAAAGTTGCCCTTTCGTTACCGGCCTGATCCATCAATCTCAACATCTAGGAATCAGTCGCGTCGATCAGGCCTGGACGATCCGGGGTCCCATCGTCCAGACTCGACTCACGAGGTCCGCAGGACCTCGCATCCGCCCTACGCGACACGTGCGCGTCCTTGACTTTAAGCTTGAAAGGCATCGGAGAAGCCAGTCTCCCTCTCCTTGCGCCTTCAGGGCGTCTACTACCTGGGAACTAGCGGGCAACGAGCGTGGCGACGAAGACGACGACGACGACGACGACGACGACGACGGCAAACGGGATCGGTGTTTGTCTCAGCAATTTAAAGGTCTCCTTCTAATCCGTCGCCGTCGCTGTCGTCGTTGGCGTCGAGCGTGCCTCCACTCCGCTATTGCATGGCCCCGAAGAAGAAAGTGGGGGTGCACGTGGGGGCCCCATGAAGGACCACCCATTCGACGCGTTCCGGCGACACGTGTACGACCTTGACTTTGACCTTCAACGCGCGCGCGCCCGCCGACTGTGCTTACACCCTCTCGAGCTATCGAGGGTCGGTGCATCGGTCCTTTTTTTTTCTTTTTATCTCTGCCCTCTTCCCTCTCCCCCTTTGCCCTCTTCTTCTTCTTCCTCGAGCGCCAGACTGCCTTCCCTCTCGAGGGTTCCTCTAAACGACGTCGTTCTGCCAGGGACCCCTGATTAATTAACCTCAAGCATACCACGAGTTCCGATCACGGTGACGAGCAACTGGCCTGTTCTACGTTGGCCCAGCGTCGCTTTCCGCGATCCTTCGTAATTGCTTGTCCGCTAGCCAAGGTAGCCTCCTGGTGTTTGTGCGTATGTAGCGCGAATACCCGACCGTTATGATCCAGAAGATAGCTGGAGTTTGCCTTTGAATCCAGAATCTTGGGGAAAGGATGTCGTTCTAACAGAACCATTAACTGACTAGTTTTCTGTTGTTTTCCGCGATCCTTTGTAGATTGCCTGTTTGCCAGGTAACATAGCCACGTTCGTGAGGTATGGTATGAATTCGTGTACGTATGTAGTGCGAATATGTATACCGTTATAATCCGGAAGCTAGCTGGAGTTTGGCGCGTGACGGTTTGCCTCAGCGAATCCAGAATCTTTATCGAGTCTGAATTAAACACTGTTAAGTTCTTGGCGTCGCTGATAACTAGCGCGTGACGACGATCGAAAGGACGATGATCACTATCGTCTTAGCGAACACGAGGAATCCTATATTTGCGTTATCTTGCTTTAGCCTGTACCTGTCGATATTTATTTCAATGTTATCCACCGAGGAATAATCAAAATTCAGTGACGTATCATAATTTCTGTTGATAGAGGATAATAAATTGAAGGAGATCCAAAGTGTAAAGAATAATGAATTGAAGAAGATCCAAAGTGTTCGTTAACAGTACAGTACAAAAATTCTAACAGAACCCTTGACTGATCAGCCTCCCATTTCTTTTCACGATCCTTCGTAATTGCTGATCCACTAGCCAAGGTAGCTTCGTTCGCAAGATTTGGTACTCGTTTCTATATGTGTGTGCGCGCGCGTGTGTGTGTGTGTGTAGCGCAAATACCCAACCGTTATGATCCGGAAGATAACTGGAGTTAGGCGCGTAACAGTTAGCCTCTGCGGATCCAGAATCTTCAAGGCCCAAAGTCTGAATTTAACGCGGTTACGTTTCTGGCATCGCTCCAATTTTCCATCCAGTCCGAGTCCAATTTTGCGTCCGTCGATGTACTCGAGAGAAAGTAATCCCTCGACACAAGTGCGTAAGAAAGGAATCAAACGGAAAACAAACAGGTCGAAAGTGAGGAATTAACCGCGAATGACATAGCATCTAGCGATCATCATCTTCGTGCTCTTATTTTCCACGTCATTGAGTTACTTTCTCGTATTCGACGACTTTAAGATGGCAAAATCTGCAAACTTTAAAATCCCTTTGGATCCTGAACGTAGAAAGTGTTCATCTACCCCATATCTCGACCTACTCTAGTCATTGCTCTGGCAATTGTCCTACGCTTTTGGCTTTCTTAATATCCGTGTACTTTGCTCTGTTTATTTTCGATATTGGTTACTCGTCTAGCATTTAATCTCCTAACTCTAACGCATCGTCCGTTTGCGATCGTTCGGCATTTCCGACTATTCCGAATAAATCCGTACGAATGAACACGTGCGACCAACGGACCGTTTCGTTAGGCAGCCGCAACGTCACGAGGTTGAAAATGGATTGACCGTAACTATCCGCGAATCGACGCGTGCCTGGCCCAAAGCGACTGTCCGGCTAGGCACGTGCAGGTGTCGAATCGAGGTGAATACGTTTCTCAAGTGAAAGGCAAAATATCGAGGAGGAAATGAGCTGCTCGTCGCCGCTGCCACTCTTCCGTTCGGTGACGTCATTGGCCGGAATCCGTTGCTCGTGCGGAGTCCTTCGCTCGTAGCATCCCTGCTGGCGCCGAGGATCCTCCTTGACGCGCGCCGTATCACCGTTGTGACACACTTTGGAACGTGAATTGAAATCTCGCCGAGAAAGTGCGGCCTTGTAGCGCCGCCAACTCGAAACAACGGGCACTGTTAACGATACGACGTCTCGTAAATCAATTTTCCTTCTCAAGGCTATTTACGATTTCCCTCCTACTCTTCGGCCTGAAAGTCTCGGCTTGCCCTGAAAGTTTGTTCGGACTTTTAAGGCATATTAAAATTCACGCGTTTCAGTTTCGATATGCGTTTATTGGGTTGCACAGAGTTAGGGTTATTGGGTTCTTCTCGATCGGTGTTTTCCTCCGATCATCAAAAGATCATCAAAATTTTATCCGATCATCAAAATTTTCTTTTGGCAACATTTTCTTCGATTATTTCACTTCGTTTGTGCCAAGTTCGCGAGTTGTGCAACTTCTCTTAACGATCTCCACGTGTATGCAGCCACATTTTCTCAGCCCCAATTATATATGAAATTATCTCATTTTATGTAGCGAACTTTAAAATCGACATCAGTCGCTTCGTAAATCGATGCAAAAGCGTTGCTAAGTAATTCATTCGATCTGGAATCGTGTAATCATCTCGAGATATTCGCGCTATCATCGTGGACAAGGTCGAAGAAAAGATCGAAGCGCGTTACACTGAGAGACGATAGAGGAAGAAGCTCGAGAATTTATCGCTCATTGTGAGCGCGAATCACGTTATCTGCGTTTTCCTTCGTCCCGGTTATTTTATTGAATGCGAGCCGAGGCTAATTGTCGGCTCGCATTGTTAGAGTTCGCTCCGTAGCCCTTGTCACAGATTCAATGACCCGTATCTTCGAGTAAAAGGAAACTAAAAGGAACACGTCGCGATTCCCGATGTAAACCCACGTTGATACGCGATATCTGGCTCATCCTCGATGGAAGGACACCTACACGAGTAAATTGACCCCTAACTGTGTCAGCTTCGCGCGTGTTGCTCGCCTCGAAATATCGTACCGATTTCATTAATATTAGGTCACGTGATATGAAATGTCATTGGCGAATTGATTGCCGTAGTGATCGGACGTATGTTAAAACGATATTACGTCTCTTTTTCTGTCCCCTCGAAGTTCTTTGAGTTATCGTTGCTTTCTTTGTTTACAGGATGTATAAGGAGGGAAGCAAAGGGTTCGTTTTCAATCTAGTCTAGCCAGGCATCGGTGCGCGATCCAAAGTGCAGCGAACCAATTTTTGAGCATTTAATTTACACGTGCGATATTATATATGATTTGTAATATTTAATTTTATATGTAATATATTAACAATATATTATACGTAATTATAACATTATATATTATTACATAATGATTATATATACATGCATAACTCGTGTAGTTTTTTACTTTTATATACGTGAACGACTGTACTTATTCTTATGTAATTATTCTTTAAAAAAAGAAGAAGAAGGAATTCCTTATACGTAGATAATTATTCTAAAAAAAAGAGGAAGGAATCAACATATCGCGAGATCGAATCGAATATCTTATACTTCGCTGTACTGCGTCTCTTCGAGTACGACGATTTTATTTTTTATTTTATTTTATCTTACTTATTTATTTTGTTGAAGAAATCCTTTCATTTCTCGTTGCACCTAGACGCGAAGCGGGCTATGCCTTCAACAAACTCTTGATAAAAGAACGATAATCGTCGCTACAACAGCAGTTTGCTATCAATCGATGCTCTCTGCAGCTATTAGCGTGTAGAAATCGACAGTCCGCCAATTTACACTGATAGGGTAGTTCTTGAGTGTAGGAGTTCGTGCAGCAGCATGCGTCGTGCAACAACTTGTCGCTGCAGTACGGGTAAACGGAGCTGTCGCACAGAGGACATCTTTTTCTGAAAGTGGAAAAGGTATCGTTATCATAATACCAAAATGCTTCCTCGTATTTTCTACAAACGTTTTAATATTATCTTTTTAAGTCTCTTTGAGTCTATTGGTTATCAAGTTTATCTCATTATTCTTACGTCTGCGGACGACTGAATTAATCGATTTCGTAAGGATGCTAATTTTCGGATGCGTTCTTTGGCATCTAACCGTTTACTTACTTATTTGGCGGTATCGGTCGATATCCCATGTCGAACGATGGATAATCGTAATTCCCATAGTATTGTTGCAAGTCTACTCGAGGAAGTGGCGTGAACACGTCATGGTATTTCACTCCTGGCGACTGATCGCCCCTTATACTCGTTGGAACTCGAGCTACGTCTACATCAAGGGGCAACCGTTTCATTCGAAAATTGTTCAAGATACACAATAAATTGATCGAATTTTTTTACGATTTTTAACACTTAGATATGCTATAGAAACATCGTTGATTCGAACAGGAAGCACGATCGATGTTAAAAATCTACATTGTAACTTCCGACAACATCGATGGATGGTATTATCGCAGTCGGTAAACGAAATCTACTACTTTCGTTAGAGATAAATCGTGAAAATTATTTAAAAAAAAAGGTAACAAATTCGGCGACTGATGTTCGTATCTTTCTTACGATAAATTTCGCAATTTATAAAAGCACGATTTTGTTATTTATCTTCGAAGTACTTCGAACTATTTTTTGTTATCGAAAGAAAATTATGCAAGCGTACAATGAAAATATGAATTTTTGTCAATAAGAATTTTGAGTCAAGAAGAAAGTACCAACGGATTTACATTGCGAATTGCATCACGAATAATTTTCGATGCAGTGTATATATAACAGATAATACGTAATAAATTAATACAACTTTCTTATTCGAAATAAATGTCTGATAAAACAAAAAGCGCTGTCTGATAAAAGAAGCTGATTTATTAAAGAACTAGTCTGATGTTTTGATATATTCGTTGTTATGAAAAACTCGTCGATAAAGCTGAAAGGTTTATTATCCGTGGATACCGTAGGACACTCGAAATTTAAATGGTAAAAGAGAAATAGCGTAAAAGCGAATGCCGCAACGAACGAATTATTTTTACGTAATTAATCGGAGGAAAAAGAAAAAGAACTTACTCGGTACAGCCGTCGCGTCGTTACCTAGAACGACGAATATGCCGATCGTGATCACGAAGAGGAAAGACATTTTTCCGGACGCTCTTCTATCACCGTCGAACGCCGCCGTATTTTTCGATGAAATGAGAGCCGACTTCGAGCCGACTTCGATTCGACTTCGATCTCTTTCGAAAACCCACGCTAGATTTATTCACCCACGCGCATCGCGCCTTTCTTATACCTAGACCGAACGTATCCGCAAAGTCCGTTACTTGGTAACTGGTCGAGATCATCCTCCCTTCCTTCCCAACTTCCAGCCAGGCGAAAAAGTGTATAAGTGGAGTTATGTACCGTATTGCGATACACCGGAGTAACACTTGCAGGCTAACAGTATTTGAATTTATTTGCGTTTCGAATTACACCTAATTCTGTTTTTTTTACGCGATGCGTACGTTCGCAAAGAATACGTGTAAAAAAATATATCGCATCTATCTATAAAATATGATAATACTTTTAATAATTTTTAATAATAAAATATAAACATTGAAAATTGGTTTCAGTCCTAAGAAATCAGCGGAAACGATACGATAAACCATGAGTTTTCGCGTTAGGATCTTGAACGTTTTATTAGGTTGGGGAAAAAGTATTGTGCGTTTTTATGTACAGATGGCTTTAGGGTCGCATATCTCTGGAAATATTCATCGTATCTTGTACCAAGCGACGTTTGAAAGATTACATTTTAGTGCAATTTTTTAAAAATATATCTTAATTCGCATATTTATTTTAATGATAATAATAATAATTATTATTATTATTATTGAAGGATAAGGCTTAAATCGTCGCCGTAAGGAATATCAAACAGTGTCGCGAAAAATGCGAGTCTGACATTAAACGACAAACGTGGGTCGTTAATGGAGGTGTCGAAAATAGAAAGTTCGAATCATTAGCATTTTGATTTATTTCGGACGTGTTTTAAATATTCTTCCTTCGTTTTTTTTTGTATTCACTCCCGTAGAAGTTGAAATTACGTCTCCCCAATGATAAGAAACAATCTTTTCAAATTATTTCGATAGTAATTGCAGCTTTCGTTCTATCGAGATGTTACAATTTCAATCTCCATCTTGATCAACTTATTAATCTCAACTTATCAGAGGCGATAGAAAAATGTTAGATATAAAAGTAAAATCAGTCAGACACGGACTACGCGATGACTACGTTTCCTTGCTTTGATATCGTTATTTTTTTTAAACACTTTATTGGTTAATTTATGGCGAGCGATTAAAGTCGCCTGTAGCAGCGAAAGGGTTAAACGCGGCTCGTTTGGCAAACGGGAGAATTTTGTATTTCGCATAAATCGGCAAAATTTATGATTTACTACGGTACACATACGCGTTTAATATTTAAACGACATTTAGACGCCTACGAGGAAGCCGATCGAGGCCACGAATATTGTTTTGCATTTTTTTTCCTTTTTTCGAAGCACGACGAACGTCGTAAACAATTCTTAGAACTACGTCACTCTCTCTTGTTGTTATTTCGGTTGGCTTAGGTGTTTTATAGAAATCTATATATACATTGAGTCGGTTCTACGCAGCGTTAGTTCGCGATCGGTCGTCGACACCTAAACATCGGTAGAATAATACTCGTAATTTCGAAACACGTTTCGTGGAGTGATCTGCCATCTCCGAGACAGCTCGACACGATGGTCATCTCTCCATATCGTCACGCAGATCAGCGTCGTGGGATTTACGATTCTACATCAGGAGCATTACAAATTGCCCTCGTTCAACACTAAAGGGTTAAATCAGTTGAAAGGCGTCTCGTTTGATCTAGAAAAATCTTCCTCCTTCGTCTAACATACTAACTGCATAGTTCGCACAGTATAGATTGCATTGACGAATAGCAAGAACTTAGCATTGCACTTTATTCGTTCGTCTTAAACGTAAATGTTCTTTCCGTTTCTCTAGCATCCCTAGCATCTGCAGTATCTCTAGGTTTCGTCATTAATGAAAAGCTAACTTGTCTGACCTGCCATCTTCGAGACAGCTCGACACGATATTCATCAGTCGATATCATCACGCAGACCAGCATCGTGGGATTTACGACTCTCAACGACGCAATAAATTCACGATTCTACATCAGGAGCATTACAAATTGCCCTCGTTCAACATTAAAGGGTCGAATCAGTTAAAAGGCGTCTCGTTTGAACTAGAAAGGACGCAGGAAACGCCCCAGTCGCATCGATTACAAATTACTTTTACGCGAATCCTGGCAATTAGCGTCGAACCGTGCGAATTTCCGCGAGTCCGAGTGAGGCCAGGAGCGTTTGATCCCAACTCGAGACAATGAACGATGACGCAACGGATTCCCCGCGAAAAAGTTAGTCCGCCATTATCGTTAGCTCGTCTCTCAGCGTATCGCAAGCGTTGTCCTAACACAAACGAACGACGAAAAGCAACGACTTGCTTCCAATCTCGCGGAACTTCGCGCTTGGCTACGCTCCTGGCCGGAAAGCGGATAAACGCCGGCTGTTAGCTCGCGCGAGATACGAGATATAACAAGGACACTTACGTAAATAAGATGGTACTCGCGAGAATCTCTTAATTCTCTCGATCCTCTTAATCTTCTTAAATCTTCAGCTAGCCTCTGCTGGAATCTTCGGTTAGCCTCTGCCTGGGATCTTCGAACGATTAGCTGTTGCTCTTCAAAGGAAACGATGGGATCGCGATTCCCCGAGGGAATCGAAGAAACGAGATCATCGCGCACCAACGAGACTGACGCAAACATGGTCTGCCTCGTTGTACCCGGCTGATCGACGCTGTTGTCTTCTTCGACATCGATGTAAAAATAATTTATTAAAATAATTCATACTGTACAATATATTTGGTGAGGGTTACTGTGGCGGTTGTGGTAGGAATATCGGCGGCGTATGGCGGTGCTGTCGTGGTATTTTCTCTTAGGTAAAGGGCGGTAGGAACAGCCTGAGCGCCGTTAGTGTCGTCAGAAGCTTGATAAGATCAGCGTTAGGCCGCGATCCTCTGCTAGTCGCTAGATTTTTCCCTGAAAACACGGTAGAACGCGTATCGTTAAACGTGTTAGACACGATGATCCTGTAACACGTTCACGCCGGCGCTGCAATTAACGTTTTTCTCTCATGGACGGCTATTCTAAGAGCGCTTTGTTGTATCGGGCGGCGCCGAACTAAAGCGACGAATCTCCATTATATAAATTTTCGATTGTATGCAAATCTTATCTAGTCAGTAAAGGAATTAAACTGTTGGTAGTACGCGCCGCCTGATGGGACGTCTAAGTGCGAGCCACCGGTGGTACGCGTGGGCAATGGCGATAGAATTTTATATTTAATTTAACTTAATATTTAATTCATATTTATATTAATGTAAAACTTTATATCAATCTACTTTATGTATTTTATACTATATATATATATTCGATATTATAAATAATATCTTACATATATATAATGTATACATATTCGAACGATAGAATTTGAACGAAATTCGCGCTTCTTATATCGAAAGCGGTGATTAACCTTTAAAAAGATGCGTCGGAAAAAAAGACATTGACTTAATCGTTCGATAATTACCGATCGATAATCAATTACGATAGTATTAATTACTACCGGTAGGGGCGTTCCGGGCGCCTCGAATTCGAATTTGAATCGCGTACTCTTTTTTCATTGGTCATCTTCAGTTCCTTCCTCGACGCTTTCACGGTAGCAGCAGCTTTCGGAACGTGAGTCAATAATTTTCGATTTTATTTATAATATCGAGCTCGAAACCGGTCACGAATGCTTCCTTGCTTCGTATTCGATTATATTCTTGCGTTTTTAAGTTGACAACATCGCGGAAGAGTCGATTATATCGAAAAATATCGTCGAATATTCGCGAGCAAAAATCGAGGAAAAGTATGTCACTGCGCATGCGCCACTCGGACGTAGCTGACCAAGGGTCGTTCAAATCGTGCCGGTGCATTAAACTAATTAAATTGTTGGTACGTACTACCTAATAAAGTATACAAATGCGAGCCATCGGTGGTACACGCCGCCTGATGGGACATCTAAGTGCGAAACGTGAAAAACGATAGAATCTTATGTTCGACATAAGCGTCGAAATTTTTTACCTATCATATTACAAACCTGTTTCGACGCGTTCGAAAGTTCGCTTGTATGAGTACACCTACACACGTATACTTACATCGTGTATACGTGAATCTGCCAGGACGCGTACTAATATCGTATTTTTATTTTACCAGGTCGAAGCGCGGCACCCCTACGCCACTAGTAAACAACTTCCAGGAATTCGAGCGAGCCTAAAGTTGCTTGCCGAAACGACGTCATTGC
>JAITYT010000256.1:857752-888961 GCA_025433975.1 Liostenogaster flavolineata | reverse complement strand
AAATGATAGACGGTCAGAACGGTTGGCTGACCGTGGGTGGTCTTACACTGATCGTGTCAGGCCGCAACAGGACATTTTAATTAATATTAGGTCTACCGTCGAATAATGTCATTTCAAAGTTCATAATTGCAGGGAAGTCCAAGCGAAGAGATGGTTAGCGACGATGGAAATTATATCGTCCGGTAAATGTTAATCAAAGCATTGAAAATGTATTGTTTTCTTACTTCAAAAATGATCAGATTTTTCCAGTAGATCCAATATTAAAATTCCATCAAATAATATCATTTCAAGTTCAACACGGACTCTTTTGAGCATTGCATTGAAATACAAGACAAGTGAACAGGCGGCTAGTAGCGATAGAAATTATATCGTCCGGTAAATATTAATCAAAGCATCGAAAATGTGTTGTTTTCTTAAACTGTGTTTTCAAAAAATGGTCAAAATTTTCCAATAGACCCAATATTAAAATTCCATCAAATAATGTCATCCGAAGTCGAACATCGACACTTTCGATCATCGACAGAAATTTCCGATGTATATCTAAGACATTTTATCCGTTAAACACAGACCGCGTCGATCTCTAGCAAAGCCTGGAAACGAAATCATCGATCCTCCGATTCGCTCGATTTCGAGGGATGATTCATCCCTCGCCGTTCACGCGGCGCGCACCCTAGTCGCGACGGAGCCGCGCCTTTCGCACGTATTTCGATTCCTTCCGCGCTGAATTTTACGCGAACCGACGAAGGGAAAACGAGGCACGCGCTTATAAAGCGACTTTAATGTCGTCGTAAATCGTCTCTTCCAAATAAATCGCCGATTATTAGGCGTCGTATTTTGCGCTCGCAAGCGCACACGCACGTACACGTACACACGCGCCTGCGGTGCGCTTTTGAAAACTTTCGAGCCGCGTTAAAGCGCGAATCTCTTGAATTTCGCGAGTTCCTCTGGTCGCCTTGAGTCACTGTTCAATGACGAAGGAATTGAGACCGAAAGAAAGAGACAGAGAGAGAAAGAGAGACGAGAGTATCAAAAGCGAGAGAAGGATAAAAACAAAGAGGCGGACGACGCTTAATTAGAAGCAATTAAGAGTTCCTCGCGCGAAACACGAATACTTCGTCGTTCTTAGGATCAAGGTGGTGCCTCCGTCGGTCTGTCGTTACTTCCCGACGATTAGAGATCGTCGTCGTGTCTCTTGGCGCGACATTTTTACCGTTCGCGCTTTTACGAGTGACATCAAGGAGGAATAAGCCGGCTCTTAACGGTGTTTCGACGCTTCTAAGACTACCGGCGTATATTGAATTAAGGTATTAGGCGGAACGCGGATAAGACCCACGTTCATTCGCTTTAATACGTCGCGTTACGAGGACGTTCTTATCTTTCACTTGACACGGTGAAAATGATGGGAAACGTTGCGGTATTTTTTTCTTAAAAATCGCGAATAATCGACATAGTGAAAACGATAGGAAACGCCACGATATTTTTTCGACGAAATTGCGAGTAATTGACACGGCAAAAAGGAAGAGAAACACCGCGGAATTTCTTCATTGAAATCGAATACTTGCGAATACTGGACACGACAAAAACAAAGAGAAACACCACGGCATTTCTTCGTCGAAATCGCGAATAATTGACGCGGTGAAAATGATGGAAAACACCACAGTATTTTTCTGTCGAAATCGCGAATAATTGACATAGTGAAAATGATGGGAAACATTGCGATATTTTTTCGTCGAAATCGCGAATTCGTTTATGTTGCAAATAATTGATACGGCGAAAACAAAGAGAAACACCACGGCATTTCTTCGTCGAAATCGCGAATAATTGACGTGGTGAAAATGATGGAAAACACCACAGTATTTTTCTGTCGAAATCGCGAATAATTGACACGGCAAAAAGGAAGGGAAACACCGCAGTATTTCTTCATTGAAATGGAATACTTGCGAATACTTGACACGCCAGAAACAATGAGAAACACCACGGCATTTCTTTGTCGAAATCGCGAGTAATTGACACGGTGAAAATGATGAAAAACTCCACAGTATTTTTTCGTCGAAATCGCGAATAATTGACATAGTGAAAATGATGGAAAACACCACAGCATTTTTTTGTTGTAATCGCGAATAATTGACACGGCAAAAAGGAAGGGAAACACCGAAGCATTTCTTCATTGAAATCGAATACTTGCGAATACTTGACACGACAAAAACAAAGAGAAACACCACGGCATTTCTTCGTTGAAATTGTGAATAATTGACACGGTGAAAATGATGGGAAACATTGCGATATTTTTTCGTCGAAATCGCGAATTCCGCGAAATCGAAGATTCGCCGATCGACCTATCGATACGTTGAACGATATATTTTTCTCTCTTTGTTTTCTTTTTTTTACCGATAGGAAATCCGATCGAAGTGGATTCTCTTTAACGAGATCGAAATCGAATCGTTTATCGTTGAAACGTTGAAAGCGCGACTTTGTGAACGACTTGATCTTGAGAATCGAGTCTCAAAAATTAAAGGAAACATTCCATTAGGAAATTAGGAGGAATTGGTATTTTTGCTTTTTCCAAACGAACGTTCTTTAAAGCTTGGAACCTATTGAAGATCATTTTGAATCGGTAAAAAAAAGAAGATTGAACGGGACGAGCCGGTGAGTCCGCGAGGAAAATCGACGTGTTACGCGTTACTACGATATTTATCATTCTCGTGGTGCAATTTCCGAAGAATGCGAGAACTTAATTGCTCCGTGTTTTCTTTTATTTACGTACACGCGACACGAATTAACTTCGTCCTACGCGATGGTCTACGAAAAAGATTTCTTATCGATGACCCTCGCGACTTCTGATCTCGGCAGTCGAATTCATCGCAATCGTTTCCTTCAAAAAAAAGTCACGATAAAGGAAGGAAGATGATCGAAAGCATTTTAACGCGAAGGGTTTTCGAATCGTTGTCCCTATCGCACTTTGTCATCATCGTGGTGCAATTTTCGGAGAATTCGAGAATTTAATTTCTTCGTGTTCCCAAAATTTTAATTCTTTTGCATTTTCTCTTATTTACGTACAGGCAACACGAATCAACTTTATTTTATGCGATAAAAGTCACGATTTAGGAAGGAAGACGATCGAAATCACTTCATCACAAAGAGTTTTCGAATCGTTGTCCAAATCGCACTTTGTCATTCTCTCGATGCAATTTTCGAAGAATTCGAGAATTTAATTTCTTCGTCTTCCCAAAATTTTAATTGTTTTGCATTTTCTCTTATTTACGTACAGGCGACACGAATCAAGTTTATTTTATGCGATGGTCTACGAAAAAGATTTCTCATCGATGACCCTCGTGATTTCTGACCCCCACAAAAAAATCACGATAAAGAAAGCTAGACTTCAATCGAAATCGAAAGCAGGATATATCGATGGATCTTCTCATCGAACTCATCCGATCGTGAGAAAACCATGAGAATTTTTCAGCAAAGCCCCAAAACAGATTCACCCCCAAGGAAATTCTTACGATCGACTCAACGGCAAACTTCCTAGCTCGTAGGACTCTCAGACCCCTAGCGATCCTAACGATAAAGTCGAAGACCCAAGTTGGTCTAGACTCCAACGAGTCCAACGTAAAAAACACGGCGACGACAGCGACGTCGTCCTTTTACCTCCGATCTCGGCTGAAAAGCGTCCGACGAGTTCAGCTACGTGTAAAATCCCTCGCGTTGACGTGGTCGTCGGTTCGATCTCTCGGGGAATCCATGAAAGCCTTCTTTTCCCGCCAGCTTCTTTCCCTTTTTCGCGAGATCGTCGCAAGTTCGCACCGCGTTGGAACGAGTGACTGTCAGGGAATCACCAGGACCAATAGTAAGTAGGAAGGGATCGCGATTGATCCAGGGATCGATGGGAGGACTCGGGAGAGTTTGAGAAACAGGGAAAAGCGAGGGAACGATCAACGACCGGCCGGCTACCGTCGAAGACTGCAGACCGCGTTCAACTGTGGGTCGAGGGCTGAAAAGAGTATTAGGCGCCTTCCACCACCGTCGTTGTCGTCGACGCAGCTGCAGCTGTGTTCGCGTGCTTCGCATGGGCACCGCTATCGGCATTGGATCACCAACGCGGCACTAGCACGCAGACACCAGCGCCAACGCCGACACTAATACCACCACCACCACCACCAGCACCACTACCACTGCCACTACTACCAGCACCAGCGGAACCCAGCACTGTTGGTTGGATCGACCAACAGTTCGAACGACAAGAGAGCACGCGGCCGACTGCGCGGATCATTCTACCAGCCGACGGGAAGTTAGCGTGCTAATTTACAGAAGAAGCACGTTTCTCTCCGGGCACCATCGTCGTAACACCGAAATAGCCGTCATTGCGGACTCGCAGCACGGAGGTCGATGGTAAACCACGCTACGTATCGTTCTTACGTGTACGCGTGATTCAGCGAGGCCTTCGCGTTGTTACGTACAAGTAAAAGGGAAATTCGTCGCGGCCACGTAACGCCTTGTCGTCGTCGCGAGGGTTGGGGTCGGGGTTGGAAGAGGTTGTAGAGGCTGAAGGAGGCGGAAGAAGTGGAAGCTGGGGCGTGGAAGTCGTAGGAGGAGTTGGGGGAGAAGTTGGGACCTAGAAGTTGTAGGAAAAGTTGGGATGTGGAAGTTGGAGGAGTTGGGGGAGAAGTTGGAACTTGGAAGTTGTAGGTGGAATCGGGGGAGAAGTTGGGACCTGGAAGGAGTCGAAACGTTTTCTCCAGCTCGTCCTTTGAGTTTCCATCGTCGCTTTATCCCAGGGCGTATCAGTTCGTGTCGGAATTCGCCAGGAAGGTCTCGCGTTCGCGAGTAATACGAATATTGACTCGGGCTCTAGGTCGGAATAATTCCGACGCTAGAAAGTAGGAACCGAACTTCGACTAAAAAGACATAAAGCCAGAAATCGTTTCTTCGTTCGAAAAGTTCGCAAGACCCACAAGATACAAGAAACATTGCCCTTGGCTCGAGAAGGAAACGTCATTGTCCCGTTTATCCTGAAAAAAGTGACGTTCACCAAGCGAAACCAAGAAAAAATCGCTTTCGCTCGATGATACGTTTAACATTTCCCTAGCGATTCCCAACCGATCGCTCGATTCCAAGCGCGTTTCTTTCCTGCTTCCAGACGCCCTCCGTCCCTCTTTTTTCAGTTCGGCCAGGTACGAAGCTAACGGACAGCCTCGATCCTATTCACGAGTGGCACGACGCACACGACGTGCGTGCTTCGCCATTCAGCAGCTGACGTCCCTATCGTCGACCGTACATGCGTGCAAGGTGCGCGCGTGTGAGAGACGCCTTGAAAATACCAGTACAGACACCTGGATTCTAGATCGGTGTTGATGGCGGTGGGGTCGTCGTCGTGGTGTCATTGTGTCGTACGTAATGCATTAACACACAAGCGCGGCTGGTCGAGCGTGTCGACGCGCGTGTATGTAGTTTCAAGGCGCACGTAAGACGGCATGGAAGAGGTCGCGAAGAAGGTTTGCCTCGTCTATTGATCCTGGCAAGGAGGGTTCGCTTTTCGTTCCTCGCGTGTCCTTCTTTGTCTTCCAGCTCGCGGTCGCGTTCCTACCAAAACGCTCTTGCGTCTTTCTCGCGGCGGCCATTTTGTTTTCCTCCATTTCCTCGCGGAGTCCCCACGTCATTGCTACAATTATTCGTAGCGACGTAGTTAATAATAAATAATGAATAATGAATAATGATAAATAAAATAGTAAAATGTTTCTACGTCGATAGGCCAACTTCGATCGAACGATAAGAACGATAATCTCGACCATGGTATTCGTTCGGTATTAAAGGACGCGTTGATGCGAGTTCGACGCGGTGTCGCGCCGCTTCTCGACGAGCACGTAACGCGGTGAATTGGCAGATCGATGCGGGAGAGGAGGAGGAACGTCGAGGTAGAGGAAATGGCTCGTAAAGGTTGGCAGATTGTCGTCCTTGAAGGGAAGCGCTTTATTGATCCTGGGAGTCCTTTCGTCGTTTCGTTATCGGACTCGAAAGTAATCGACTAGTTCTCCGAATCTTTCCATTCCTTTGTGCCTTTCTAGGCATAGAGAATCTTTAACATCGTCGATTTTTCTTTGCTCCTCCTGTAAATTTCGACTATTTCCATTTGTTCTTAATTATTAGGAGCTCGTCGCGTTACGTAAGTTCTTTTGGGCAAGTATCGCCGGGGATTTGCAGCTGTGTAAATATCGATGGAGTCGAACAATGGCGAACACTTCGGACGTTTCCAGTATTAACCTAAAATTTAGAGCAGAAGCCTTTCGTTCAATTTTTGAACTGCCAGTCGTGTACTATATATTTATATGTACTATATTTTTATTATATATAACGTATATAATATAATTATATAATATATAATAATAATATATTATACATTATAAAAATATTACCATATGTGTGAAATAGAAACATTTGATTTCATATTTGATTCTAGTCTATAAATATCATCGACGAGTTCCTGTGTTGATCGAGTATAATTTTTATTTATCGCGGGTGTGCCCTGCCTAGCCTTTACACGCTCCAACTACCTTTTATCGTGACACACCCCGTATATATACTCCGTCGAGCGATCACGTAAAATCCGCAGCGCGTTACAATGCGTCTTCTTCGCGATTCATAGTCCCCACCGCTTTCGATCGCACACGTCATTTAAAATCAGCCGCAGAATGAAGAAGTCTTTGCGCGTTAATTCCGCTAGCCTGTTCATTTCGAACGCACACCGATGGATCGTTCGACGATCCTACGCCTCGGTCTCTCCGAATGGAATTTTAAAATTACGATCGTTAGACTTTTGACGATCTCGTAGACGATCGGCGCTGGTCGCTGGTCGAAAGATAATCGTCGTGCGTCTACCTCGGTTTATTTATTCGTCGAATCGGCTTATACACTCTTTCGAGAACATTTTCTCGGCGCTACTGTTTTAACTCAAACGATCGTTTGTTTAATTTTGGAAGATTAAACAATGTGTGCGAGAGAATGCGCGTGGGTCGGAGCCACGTGCGCGTTTAGCTACATATAACCATCCCGACGATTATAACGCGCGCAACTTCCACGCGACCAAGCTAATAAAGCCCCTTCGGCCGAATTTCCTTCCTAAAATCGTCGATGGAAGTATCGTTTTTCTTTTACACTTCTAAGAGATTTACGTAGGTATCCGGTGCTTTCTTTTTACGATAGAACGTAGTATCGAATACAAAACGTAAATTAACGACGAAAATACGCGCGTCTCTACGTAAGAAAATATCATCGAGAATAATTATAGAGGAGGTATAAAGGAATACCGAACAATTCGCAGAGTAGTGTGAAATATCACCGAGAATAATTAGACGCGTTCGACACGATTGTATAAAAATCAGTTCGATCTAAAAGATCGTACAAATCAGTTCGGACGATTCTATAATTGTTTATCGCGATATTTATTGTTAAAAATCTCTGAATGACGTCAGGAATATTGTTTAACGCTATCGTGTGCGATACACGTGCTTTTTAGTTTATCTTGGAACAGACCGCTGTTATCACACGCATTCGACACGATTGTATAAAAATCAGTTCGATGTCAAGGGTCGTCTAAATCAAATTGAACGCTTCTGCCATTTTTTTATAACAAGATTTATCGTTAAAAACCTCTACATGACGTTACAAATATTGTTTAACGCTATCGTGTGCGATACACGTGCTTTTTAGTTTATCTTGGAACAAACCGCTGTTGTCACACGCGAGGAATACCGAACCAATCGCGATCTAATATTTTGAAATTTCGCGCTTTCTCTCTATTACGTCACGACGCAATACTTCGTCGAAAATTAGTGTACCCGAGTAAACGCATCCAGGCACGGCACTCATACAGTACGTTTGATCGTATAGTTTACGCTGGAAACGTCACCACTGTAAATAGAAACGCTTCGTGGCGAGGCGAGGAAGGCGCAGGTCATCTTCGAGTACGCAGTAGTGACGCGTTCGTCTTCCTTGCTGTCTTCTGTCGTTGATCTAATTTCCTTCGATTCGTCGCCTTCGATTTGCACCGGATCGCCATGGGAGTCATCGAAAATCCGGTAAGTGCAATAGTCGCGCATATTTCGACCACGCCATCGAATTTCTTCCTTGGAAATTCTCCTCTCATCGATTCTTTACCGAACATCCGCATCGTTGCGTCTCTTGATTATCCTATTCGTAGACGACTTACTAAACGTTTTTCTAAAATTCTTTCTATCCTAAAATTAGACCCTTCCAATTAATCAGTAATTGGACAAATAGATTTGTTGCCAAACATCCACATCCTTGCCTTTCTTGATCGTTTTATTCGTAGGCAAATTTTTAAACTTCTTTCTGTCCTAGAATTAGGTCCTTCCAATTAATCAGTAATTGGACAAATTTGTTAGCAAACATCCGCATCGTTGCCTCTCTTGATCGTCTTATTCGTAGCCAAATCTTTAAACGTCTTTCTACCCTAAAATTGAGTCCTTCCGGTTAATCGGCAATTGGAAAAATCCATTATCTCACTCATACATTTATCTTTATCAGGAAATTCCATACGTGGGACCGGTCGACGGTGGCCTGGTACCGGGAAAAATGGTGAAGGTTCAAGGCAAAGTTCCACCGAACTCGGTGCGCTTCGCTGTTAATTATCAGCTGGGTCCAACGTTGAACCCAAGGGACGACATAGCTATCCACGTTTCACCGCGGTTCGACGAAGGTTTCGTCACTAGAAATCATATCGAGTCGATGCGATGGGGAATGGAAGAGAACGACGGTCCCATGTGGATACAGCCCGGACAGGAGTTCGAGATACTTCTTCTCTGCGAGCACTCTTCCTTTAAGATAGCCATAAACGGTAGACATTTCGCAGAATTCCTACATCGTTTGCCGTACCAAAGGGTCACGCATTTGGTCGTCGACGGAGACGTCGAAGTTCATCTCATTTCTTACGAGACGATCCACGTCGATCCGCCGAGGTCTCCACGAGCCGTAAACGTTCCAGATGTACCGCCCGTAGACTTTGGACCGCCGCGTAAGCAGATTTATTCCTTTCGCTTGCCTGATGACACCCTCGTGCCATTCCAAATGGATGTAGAATCTTTCAGACTTTCGGAAGGAATTGATAAGTTTGCTTCGCCGTAGCTCCGGGTGGACTGTATCCCACGTTGAACCCACAAACTCCTCAGGCTGGATACGGTCATGAGTACGGGCCTCCTCCTCCTCAGGGTTACGGCCCACCGCCGCCTCAAGGTTACGGCCCACCGCCGCCTCAGGGTTACGGCCCACCGCCGCCTCAGGGATACGGAGGAGTCAATCCGCCTAGAGCTTACGGCTACGAGAAGGCGGAGGAAGAAGACGTGTTCGGTGGTTGTCTGGATAAAGTTGGATTAGCTCTGGGTGGGTTGGTCGCGGCAGGCGGAGTAGCAGCTGCCATGCATGCCATTAATGTACGTCTGTTTCTGCTGGTCTTATCCGTCGTTTTGATTTACGCCTTGATATTAAGAATGTGAAATAGGCGATATCTTTGTTGCGCTTCTTAGAAGAAGAAGGACGACGAGAAAGAGCACGAGAAATCGGACGCGTCTAAAACAGAATCGCACAGCGAAAGCGGCCTGGGTAATTTGGGAGCGCTCGGTGCTGCTTTGGCTAGCAGCTTGGCCAGCAACGCGCTGCAAGGTAGCAACTCGCAGCCGCAGCAGAACTATCCGTCTCAGCAACCCGGAGGCGGTGGCGGTATGCTGGGTTCTATTCTTGGAGCGTTAGGTATCGCATTTTTATAAGCTATATTCGCTAGTGATCCTCGACGATGTCTCAAATTCATTTTCCTATCGCTTTGCGATGCGATGCGAATTACAACGGAAGTAAGATATCGATTAAGTCGTACGTTGCAATTAATCGCACGATTACAAACTCATTCGATGAAAGTAAGTATCCACGCGGTTGATATTTTCCATGATCTTAAGGAGGAACGCAGCAGCCCGGATATCCAGCACAGCCACCACCTCCCAGTAACGATTTGGGTGGAACATTGGGATCCATTCTTGGCGGTGTCCTCGGAGGTGGTGGGAATCAGCATCAGCAACCGAGTTACCAACCGGCTGGCGGTTATCAGTCGTCCGGTGGTTACGGGCCACAGAGAGGCTCGGACAATTCGAACCTTCTCAGTGGCATTGGCTCCGCTATTGGTTCATCGTTGTTCAACTCCGCTATGGATGGACTGAGCAAACATGGAAAAAACGTTAGTTAAGATTTTGTCGTAGTAATGGTCACTGCGTCTTCACTACGACTTTATTGTTAAAAGATCAATGCGAAAAAGTCAAATGCAATGAAAAGAAGTATCGTACGTGTTCGTGTGATTTTGGAAGTATAAGTGTATAATATACATTAACTTAATATTCTTTCCCTTTAAATTAGAAATCTTCGTATCTTCTGAATTAAAAATATTTAAATTTCTCTCTCAAATAGAAATCTCACGACGAAAGCCATCAAGACAGAGCTCCGCATTACGCGATGCCAAATACACCGGCACATCCGCAACCTACTGTGAATGCGGATAGCTCTTCGTCGTCGAAGGGACAAAAATTAACAGCGGATGAAATTTCGAAAGGACTTGGCCTCGACGATTAATTATTCGATCTTAGAAGAAAGGTAAGAAGGCTGAGAATAATAGATAAATCCATAATAACGAAGGAAATAAAAATTCTGCGATACTGTCTTACATAAAAAGCTTTGCTTCGCATACGAAAATTGCTAAGATTACATTAAAGCACGCGAAATTGTTGTCGATGGTAGTCTCGAAGTAAGTATTCTCAACGTAAGATTGTTACATTGCGTGTGAATACTATAAAAAAGTTGGTAAAGATGATTAATGAGAAGATACGCATCCAATGATAGGCGACGACACGCGTTGGGCCTAAACGAATTTCATATCGATCAAATGACGCTATGTAGTCTGTAAGTGTCGATTATTTTAACATTTACTAACTTCTTTCGAAGAGAATATTTTAGAATTGGAGTGAATATCTCAGCTTGTAAATGAATTAACGATATTAAAAGATGATATTTATTGAAGCTACAGTTTTTGTTATACGATGAAAATAGATCTGTAACTAGCGACTTGTTATTTTTTACAAACTATTATATTTTTATATTAATGGTGGCCTTAGAAATATATATGCCTTAAATATTTTATTTATAGATAATGCAAGTTGATATTTATTCTATTTAAAAAATAAATTAAAAAAGAAAACCACGTTATCCCCCAAAGTATTTTACATCTGCTCCTGATCCAAAACTTCTTGAGACGAAGTTGTTTCCAACACGATACCGGCTCTTCTCTGTAACGATTAAATTTATGTTACGGAAACTTTAAGAAACGTAGAAGTTATAAATTAAATGATAGCAATATTGATCGACGTACATCGATCTCGGCCTTCAATTCGTCCAGTTCTTCCTTCTTTTTTCGATTGAAGAATCCGACTTTAATTAATCCTAAGACCAGTAAAACGAACAAAATAATTCCTAGAAGAATCGACAGCGCTATTATCCAGATAGCGACGCGTTGAACTATCGGCGATCCTAAAAACGTTGTCGTTATCACGGTGCTATCCGGTTTGTGTCCGATCACTTGCACGATGTTGGAAGGATGCGTGATCCTCACGCTACCTTCCGTTACGAAGAAAACGATGTCTTTCTCCTCCAACATATTTACTGAAATAAAAAAGAGCAACTCAAAAGAAGCGTGAGTATCTTTACGTTGGATATCGTGCATCGATACTCCTCGAACTTACGCCGTAACTTTGATATCCATATGTCTAACGTAAGCGTTAATTTAGCGACAGATAGCGAGCTCGTAAAAGATCCTAATTTACATTCGATCTTTTTACATAGAACTGCAGAATTCGTGCAATTGATATACAATGTTCTGTTGTTCGGCGGTAGATTTATCGGCTGATCCTGCTCCTCTGTAAATCTTTGAAACGTCTCGTTATCGTTAGACGAATGAATTTCTATCGAATCGTTTCTTTCACTATCTTTATTCTTAGGCTTGGTGTGATTGGAGTTCATACAGTTGAATTGTCGTCCGTCCATATAGGCGGTGGTTTGATTAATACTGACAATTTCTACATCGTCGGTGAGATACATCCAATACGTTGGAATTATCACTGTTAAAACAGCTTCGTTGATTGGACTCGCTCCAAATTTTTGCACTTCGTAGACGTGCTGAAATCTGAGATTTTCGAAATTCTTGCTTTCATCCTTGTGAAAGAACGAATACAGATCCTCCTGCGCTTTCCTAAAACGTGTTACTTTTTAGCAACGTGAATACGTGAGAGCGGCTACGTTTAGTTTTCGTCTAATTTTAACTAACCCTGCTATCGCGATATCGACATCGATGTTAAAATTAATAAGCAGGCTGTAGTTATTATCGAGTTGATTCGCTTCGTCGCTTTGCGTGACAACGTTCGCACGTAATTCTATAGATTTTATATCAAATCGAACTTCGCTCATGTCCAATTCTAATATCAGCCCTTTCTAAAACGAATTTTTTACAATTATCTCAATTATAATGTGAATTGGTCCATTATTGAATATTATTCGATAGTATAATATTCATTAATATATATTATTACATACAATATACTCCATATACTATATACTACATACTACATATAACTACTACATATAACTATGTAGTATATATAATATACTACATATAATATATTACATATAATATAGTATATTATTACATATAATATATTAGGTCGGTATAAAGTGTCGGATTTATATACGCGCTTAAAAATCTGACATTTCATACGCACCAGCCTAATATAATATAACAAGTTAATATACTTACCATTGCTTCAAAGAGATTACCGATGTCGCAAATTACTTCCAGAGTGTCGTTCGCTTGAGAATTTTCCATGCATTCCGGTGGCATACTGGCCAACGATAAAGGTTCTGGGATATAAATGTATACTTGAGTTTGGTACGCCGGCTCCCCATGGTTCCCAACGTCAATAGCGAGCTTGACGGTTGACGAGGACCCGATAACAAATGTATCGTTAGATTTTAAGTTCGTCGATAGCGATATTTTAAGATCGGAGGTACAGAGATCGTCGTCGCCGCAATCTACGACGAACGGTAATTCGATAAAGTCTTCCGTTTTAGAGCGGATCTTGTCCACCACGACGCACGAAGTACAAAAGCCGTTTTTCTTTAATTTTTCATCTTGCGTCTGCAAGTCGTCCTCCAAATGTACCGTCACGTATATTTCAATGGGATTTATCACGTTTTGGATATTTTTCTGCAAGAATTTACCACGTAAGGCTCGTAACAGGTTTCTTACAAGAAAGCACAGATTCTAGCGTTATAATACGAATGTCAATTACAAACTTACCACGAGATGAACTTCAACTCTTTCGTTTAAAGGTTCGGTCTTGTTCAACACGCCAGGCAATTTATAAACGTTATCGCTATTCTTTTCCAGCGAACGCATGGCTCTTCCGTAGGTGGGATCGAGCTTCAAATGCCGGACGATTTCTGTAACGACGTTGCGTCTTTGAATATGTAAATATGTATCAATATAACTCCTGTAACACGGCCGACACTCAAGCGCTTACTTATAGTTTCAGGAACATATATTCCATGGTACGATGTGGATACGTCGATAAAGAAGGACGTCGAGTTACTTAACAATTTCTTTTTTTCCAAATGGGTGAGTTTAACCAGCATCGTAACGACAGGTTTGGATTTCAATAGAACTACTTGCTCCGATAGGTAGGCTCCAACGGCGACATCGTTGTATCGATCGTTATTTACGTCTCGTGGTTCAGAGATCGATATTCCAAATCCACGTATATCTCGTGAGAATTGCGAGCCCGTTACTTTTTGGCTGTACTTCTTAAAAATTCCGTTTCGATTTCCATTGAATACATAGACAGCACCGCCGTCTCCTTCGTACGGAGCTCCGATTGCTATGTCACCGTGGCCGTCGTAGTCGATATCTCCAAGGCACATTACAGCGGTACCGAATCTTCCTCCCCTGTATTCTCCATTAATTATTTGCCGATCGAAATTATTCTGAAATCGATGGGAAAATAGATTACAGCGTCGTAAAGTCAAGTAAAACGTAAAGCGTAATAGAATATGTTACGAAGTCTTTGACATCAAGATTACGTTTTGCCGTGCTACAAAGATATGCACTCGTCCCTCGTCCGTGTCTTTGCTCCAATGAGGAGCGCCAACGATCAAGTCATCTTTACCATCGCCGTTGAGATCGCACGATGTCAACGAAGCACCAAAATATTCCCCGCGCTGCTGACCGGTTAATTTGGTATCTATCGATAGCTTCTTGTAGGGCGATTTTGAAAAAGAATGTATGAAGACAGCGCCGTACAAATATTCACTCTTTGGGGAGCCCGATGCGTACAAGTATTCTTCCCTTTTGAAGTAACATCCGGACGTTATCGAATACCCTGTAGAGTGTACATCGTTAATGACACGGATAGAGAACCGCTTGTTAAGATATATAATGTAAGAATATTAAAATAATATCTTACCAAAGTAATCGTTGCTCAGATATGATTTCTCGTTTCGGATAGATGGAATAATTGTTTCGACTTTGCCTAAGAGTGATTTCGTTATCAATATCGGTGATCCCTTCCAATTATAGACACCTGGTGCTCCTAAAGCAACATCCCAACGTAACGAATTGGAACTCATATGAATGGAAAAGCCAGCTTGACCCATTCCAAAGTTAAAGATCGCAATTCCGTTAGAGGGAGTTATTTGTTGCTCGATACTTCCAAGCGGTAATACTCGATTATCCGCCTCGTTTTCGAAGGATTCGCCATTCAATCTGGTCCAATAGCAAATACCATTCATAAACCAATTTGGCCGATTTCCATTTATCACGTTATTTATCCAACGTGGAGCACAAACCTATTCAAAATCAATTAAATAAAAAATTATTTTTCATTCTTACACGAAAGATAATTTTCACTGGTTTCGCAGTGTCGCTTACGAAGGATTGACAAACGATTAATATTTAAAGATATTAACAAACCATAACTACTGGATCTGTTTTATTCTCTATTGCGATGGTTGCTCCGATCCACGAATTATTTCTAATTTGATTCACGCGTGGAAGGCTACCGTGCAAACCGTTTTTACTTCTATCGATGACCCATTCCTTACACATTTCATTCGGAGAGCACTTGTAGACCGATCCTGGTTCCATCACGCTTTCCAATCGACTTGTATTTGCTCTTGGTGCACCGACCAACAAAGCTGCCTCGTTCTTATTATCACCTTTGTACAGAGCAACGGCTAATCCAAAATAACTGTTCCTTCTATTTTGAAGCTTTTGTGGAATATTAAACACAACCGTATCGTCGATGTTTAAGTTAAATGCCATCGGACCGTGCAAGATATGTAAAATCGTTAACAGAAAACAATAAAATGTTCTTCGAAATGGTAAATCGAAAAATAATCGTTTTCTCGTAAATTGCATGGTTTATACGTATTATAGAATTTTTATGGAGCTCCGATCGAACCATCCGATCATAGGCAACTACCATGTATAATTTGTGGTCACAAAAAGGATGTGGTTTTTCACGGTGACTCACGGATACATTCGCTCTTTCGTACGCCTAAATTAATTTATCGTACGAAAGGACGAGTAGAAAAGTTCACATTAATGAAAATATATGGACAAAGAATAGATGCATATATTGAATTAGTTAATTTTATTTATTTGTAATTAATTAATAGGGACGTATAAATGCAAGATTAATTAATGCAATATTCGTAATAATTTTTCAAAGCTCAACGTATAAGAAAAAAATGTATACTAATTTATTATTTTATTTCCATCAATCCACTTACAAACCATATCAACAATATACATTAGCTAGTTGCATAACTATAGCTAATGTAGCATTAATTTATCTATAGTTCTTGGCGGTGTTTTCATAGTTTCGATTAAATATAAATTTTATGATCAAATTTAAAACATTTACATCATAATAATGACACGAATTTGTTATGAATAATTAAGCTGTCGGCTTTAGCGATATTAAATAGTAAATAAAATCGTAATTGTCAATATCGTAAATTGAAGAAAATTTTTTAAATTGTATCTCTTAAAATACAATTACAATCATAATTATTACAGTATAACAGTCTTATGTATCGCATTAGATGATCAAGATAAAACATAGGACATTCACGAACAGAAATAACACGAACTTAACGAGTTCTAAAAGGGGGTGGGGGCGGGGGGAGAAAAAAAAATAAAAAAAATAAAAAAAAAAGAAATAGAAAAACCGACAGTATACGCGTGTGATCAAACTTATTATTATAAAAATATATTTTAGAAAAATCACAGATGTATTATGTACAAAGGGAAAGGGGACTAATAGATTAGAGGTAACGGGGGGCATTAGTCGGAAGAATCGGTCGTGGTTGAGATAGTATGGGACAAAGGCATAGACCTATTACGATAGCTCCTTCTCGCTACATCCACTTTTTTTCTAAAACATTCTAAATTTTTCAACTTCTGTTCGTGATCTGAGCTTTCGGCACCGTTAAATCCTTTCTGCAAATGGCCACCGCTTTTCTCATTCGTTGACACTTCCGACGTGATACCGCTGTCAGGAGTCGCAGGAACTTTGCATAACTTCTTAAGTGGCGTCGTTGCCTCCTCCTCTTGAATCCTTGTTGCCGTAGCCGTTGCCGTAGCCGTTGCCGTTGCCGTTTCCGTCGTCGTCGTCGTCGTCGTCGCATTAGTGCCATTAACGTATTCCTTCCAGCCAGTTTTCTCCTCCTCGACATCATTGTTCATCTTCTGCTTCTTGCTTTTGCTCTTGACGGGGTCGCGCTTCAAATTGTTTTTACACTTCCTATGCTTTTTTCTGCGAGTTTTCGTGGAAGAATCCGAATCGGTTTTCGAGTGCTTGTGCTTCCCAGAACTCTCGTTCTCGTCCGAGCTGGTACTGCTGTTGCTGGAGTGCTTCGTATCGCTGTCGATCGGATTCGCGGTGTACCGCGTTCTTCTCGAAATAAGCCCGGAGCTGGTGCTAGGCTGCGTCGCATCGACCGGTTGCTCGTCGCTGTCGGAGTCACTGTTGATCTTTAGAACGGTGCACTTCCTCGCGGCTCTACTCCTCCTTCCAGAGATCCTGGTATGTTTCCTCTTCACGCCCTTCAACTTCGATTTTGACTTAGACCTACACTTCAATTGCGAATTGCTTCCCTCACTAACGTAACCGGACGCGGACGGTTCCGGGACTGCGTTCGACGAATTATTTATCGGCGTGCCGCAGTCCAAGGCTGCCAATCTCATTAGTTTCTCACGACGGTTGGCTATGAGTCTCGTTATTCTGTTCGGTGACTCCAACGATCTCTCCGGGGCAACTCCCCCTCGGGATCCACGGGAGCCTATTACGGTCCCTAAAATGCATAGCATCAATCGCCGATTGGATGCCGTGGAATCTGTAAAAAGATTTATTCCATGTACACGCGTCCGTCCATAATTGAATTTTAAGTCGTACGTAAGTCTTTTAGCCAAGATTTTAACGCGATCAATAAATTTTAGGAGACGTATTGGATGAGAAGAAGCATTATGAAAATATGTGTAAAATTGTATCGTGCGTGTACCAAGAAAAAAATAGAATCGTACCGTCCGAATCCGTCGCGTTATACGTGCGCCCGGTCGTGTCGTTATCGGGATCATCTTCGGAGTCACTAGGAGTTTGCGGAGCCGTTGGCATGTCCTCGGAACTCCAGCCTTCGATTTCTCGTTGCACGAGAGAGTCGAAGAATGCCATCATTCTAGGATCTTCCCTGGTCGACTGATGGCTATAATCGTGCGTCATAAGTTGACCACTCCGTAAGACTAACCCGATATATTCGTCGTGAGTGAACACTCTTCGCTGCCTTTCCTGCTTTCCTGCGTCCCGCTGTGAAATTTTACCGGAAATTATTTCCGGTAAAATCGTTCAACGTAGAATCAAACTCGATAACGTCTATATCGTACGGCCTTACCTTGAGACCTCCTAAGCAATCGCTACCGAGCGAGAAGGGACTCCAGATTTTGATAATCTTTTCGACTCCCGACGAAGCGAGTATACAGCTTGCTTGATTATAACGTACTTGATTTACAATGGATCTATGACCACGTAAAACCATATGGGCAGAGTCCACCCATTTCACACCTTCCGATGGTATTTTCCACATATAGAGATTAAAATCATCCGACCCTAAAAGTATGACAATTTATAGCGAAACTTTGCGACGCTCGAGCATGCGAATCACACCTTACGACGTGTCGTCGATACGTTACTACAATTATTATTGATTATTTGATCGATCGATCAACGATCGAGATAGCACACGAACGTCATACGTACCGGATAGAACGTACTCCTCGTTGTCACCGGCGAAGCAGCACGATTTCATGGTACAACTGTTGTAATATCCAGGGTGATCGAATTGGCACAGATGCATAGAAGAATCGACCGCGTACAGTACGGGTGGTAATCGTCTTCTCAGTGCCAACAATCTGTTGCCCGCCGCGTTAAATCTAACGTTCATGCAACTCTGCGCTGGACTTTCGTTTCCGTAGCACAATACAGGCCTACGACGCGTATAAAATATCTTTTTAATTCGATGAAATATTTCTTAATTCGATATCTAACCCCTTTTACTGCCAGATATTTCGTATCTCTTGGAAAAACTAATCGATCGTCGTGAAAACGTACCGAAGGAGAGAAAACTAAATTTTATCGATAAGGAATACCATTTCATCTCTAAAGTCAATCTAATTCTTGAATTCAAAACAGAAATCTTGCGAACTACCTAAAAATAGCCTCGGCAGTCTTCGCACGTCCAACCTGAAACGGGCTGGCAGCGAAAGGGATAAATATCCTCGCTGTATCGACGCTCTTCTCCCACGATCCGGTTGCGATTACCTCAATGGTTTCCTTACGTCCCACATGCTGACTCCCTCTTTAGCGTTGGAAGTGGCCAGCATCCGAGGCTCCACTGGATTGAACATCACAGAATGAAAAGCGGTTTTGTACTGTGCCAAGCAGAAAACCTCCCTAGCACCCGTGCCACGAATGTCATAAATTAGAACTCTACCGTCGTCGCAGGCACTCGCGAACACATTGTCGTTGTGCGGATGAATGGACAAGCCGTAGACAGGTTTCTCGTGAAGGAAGAAGTTGAGAACGTCCGTGCTGAAAAATACAGGAAAAAATTTCTTAACGCGTCGATACCGTCGTTCTCTCGATACTCGTACCGTCGAACGCTTCAGCACGACGCGACCGGTTTCCAAGTTGGGGAAGGGAGTCTCTTACGTTTGTATATCATGGACGATGACTTGATCGTCGTTACCGGCGGAGAATATCTTGCTCTTGCTGCTGTCGTAAGCCAGGCAAAATATGTTGCTTACGTGCTGGCATTTCATCTCCGTGGGCTTGCCGATGCCCTGTATCGCCTGTTCCACTTTCCATAAGAGAACTCTTCTGTCGTCGCCTCCTGCGAATTCGACCCAAAAGATAGAATCAATGGTAAAGTTTGAAACGTCGAAGAAGAGAAAGAGACGAGTAAAAAATTGAAAAAAGGCAAGAGGAAGCTCGATTCGTGGGAAAGATAAGTAAACCAATTTGGAAAAAAGAAAGATTCCGTCGATCCGACAGTCTGGGATGAAACTCGAAGGAGAGAAGGATAGGAGAGGTAAGTAAAAAAATAAAAAATAAAGAAAGTCCATCGATCCAAGATCCCAGGACAAAGTCGAAGGGGAGTCGAAGGGGCAGGGAGGGGAAAAAATCGGCAACCTTACCGGAGACCAAAAGATCGCCCTGACGCGAGAACTCGATGGCGTTGACACATCCGTAGTGGGAGAGGAGATCCTTCCTGAAGAGGTTCTCGGAGGTCTCGAATCTGGCGTTGACAAGGCGCTTGCAGTGATCGACCTTGTCGTCGATCTGCCGAGCGAAGACGTAAGAGAGCGGATTGCATACCGAGGGACGAGCCATTTCTAAGCCGCTTCCTCGCCTCGTGGGGGATGATGCCAGATCGTCGTCGTCGTCGTCGTCGTCGTCGTCGTCGTCGTCGTCTTCACCTATCCTTCCTTGCTTCCATGAATACGTCAGCGACGATACGTCCACGACGAGATCTCGTCCTTCCCTTGCTCGCGCTGGCGATACGACGATGGCCCCTTATCGCGATGCCTCGTCCTCGGACCTTACGTACACCGAATGCCCGCTGTTCGACCAGATACAAAGGAACGATACGCGACAATCGCGCGATTACACGCGTCGCACGCGGCTTACCGACTTATACGAGTACCTACGCACCTACACGCGTCGATATCTCCTACTTACGCCTATGTGTATTACTCACGCTTTATGTACACACACGCGCGCGCGCGTATGCACACATACGTACATATATACAATTGTATATAAATGTATATATGTATATATATATATATATATATATATATATATATTTTTTTTTGTGTGTGTGGTGTGTGTGTGCGTGTACGTAATACGTACACTGGGACGCGTAGGAAGGTAGATACGCAGGTACGTGGAACGATGCGTGGAATTGCTCTTACGATAGTGGAAAATTAGGATTAATTCCTCGAGGAGGTTGTGTGAACGCGGCTGTAGCGGAAGTTTTGGGACCACGAGCGGCTCGAACGGAAGAACAAACGAGAAAACGAGACGATGTACCGACGCGTACAGCAAACGTAAGACTCGAGAGCGACTCGGCCCACCCGATCGGCCCGACTCTCTCTTCTTCTCGGATCCGATCAGCTGATCGGCGTTCGGCCCCTCGTTGTGGCTACTCTGTCGTGCGATTCCGAGCGGTTCCGCGTTACGATCGAAGGCTCGTCCGTCGATACGCGGTAGGACCGTCGAAACTCGTCGGTTAGGTGCCACATAAAGTCGTGCCTACGGCGTCGCTTTCCTTCGATCGGCACCACTAGCTTCTACGGCTTTCACGCGTGTCGCGCGAGTGTCACTTCGAAACAGCAGGCACCGGAATTTACCAAGGAAAAACAACGCGATGGACGATGACGCCCCGTCGCGCTTCCGACGCGTACTTCTTACCGGACCGCCCGGTACGAACTTGATTTGCTGAGAGTATGCGAATTCTCTTATAGGTTAGAGCTCTAAGGCGCGTTTCTTCGAACGTTTTGAATCGAGCTTGTCGAGGAGGAGACATTTTTTTCATAGAGGGCTAGCTTCGAACGGGAGTTTACGGTGTTTCGAGGTTCGAGGGAGATTTTTTACGCGCGGCAAAGTTGTGAAGAAATTTCGTAGGTTTTTTAGGTTACGTTTTTATTTTTATTTTATATTTAATCTTCGAGTAGACGGGTTCGGTTTTAAGAAGAGTTTACACGCGTTTGGTCTGTGTTTTAAAGGAGTACGATAGAAGTTTGTAATCGTTGTAAGTTCGAGCTTTATATTCGAATTCGAGTTTTCCAGTAGAGTTTACGGTGTTTCGAGGGAGTTCTTTTACGCGGGGCGTCGGCAAAGTCGTGAAGAAATTTCGTAGGTTTTTTAGGTTGCGTTTTTATTTTTATTTTATATTTAATTTTCGAGTAGAGGGGTTCGGTTTTAAAGGAGAGTTTACGCGCGTTAATTTTGAGTTTTAAAGGAGATATTTTTCTTAAGGGTCGACAAAGTTCGTGATTGTTATAATTTTTAAGCTTTAGCTAGCGTTTATTCGAATTTTCATATTCAAATCTTTCGAATTCAAATTTTCGAATAGAGGACCGAATTTAAAGAAGAGCGTTCGCGTGCTCGTTACGCATTTTAAAGGAGACATTTTCGCAGGTATCGGCAAAACTACGATATGCAAGAAATTGGCCGCCGCGTTCGAGAGGCAAGCTCGTCGCTTCGACGGCTTCTACACGGAGGAAGTGCGCCAAGGCAATCGTAGAATCGGTTTCGACGTCGTCGTTATAAACGATAGAGAGAAGAAGACTCCGTTGGCGCGCGTGGAGTAAGTTCAATGACGCGTTTACTTTCTCGGTTCCGTTTCGTCGTAATCCTTCATCGGATTCTTTTTTTTCTCCTGTCTCTCAGAGGAGCACCGAATTGGCATTACTCTCGTCATCGAGTAGGAAATTATCACGTGTTCGTGGAGAATTTCGAGGCTGTTGCTTTACCGGTATTGAAACACGACGCGGTAAGTAAAACGGCGTCTGTTCGCCGTGAAACGAGCGATCAGAACTGTTAAATGTCTCTCTTTTTTTCGTAGGACGTCTTACTGATCGACGAAATCGGGAAGATGGAGTTATTCAGTCGCGAGTTTCACGATAGGATCGTCGAGATATTCTTTGGGTCGACCGATAAAAAATGCAACGTCGTTGCAACTGTACCGCAAATCGACAAAGTACCGCGTAAGTTCTCGTCGTTGTTCGAACGATTGCACTCGGACGATGCGTCCAAGATCGTAACCGTGGATTATAAAAATCGAGACAGCTTGTCGGAGCAAATCGTCGGTTTGATCTCGTAATTACAACGATATAAATATGTATGTAATAATATATGATCATATATTATTTAATTATATAGCGATATGTTATATCGATAAACTTATAATAATATAATACGAATACATGGAATCTAAATAAAGCGAAACATCGTGTACGTTATAAACATCATTTATTATTAACAAAAAACGGAATATTAGTTCAAAAAAATCCTACCAATCACGATAGATTTGTAAAAAAGTTGCCACAAATAACGTGACAAATAGTGATTGGCTGCAATATCGTATTACATAGTCATGCTAAATCGCATATCTATTATTTCTTCTTAAATAATATTTATTGTTTTAATACCACCCTTATTCATTATTTATCGTTCCTTTCGTACGGACGTGTCGCGTACGAAATTGGCGAGTGGCGCGTTTTATTTGCGGCTTCGTCCTAATATCTATCGGAGACTGTCAGGATTTTTTTTCTTTTTCTTTTCTATTATCTCGCTTTTTTTTTCTTTCTTCGAAGAACGAAACTTAGACGTCGCGTACGAGCGCAGATATCTATCTAATGAATCAAGGTGGCTCGATCGAGGGTGCAAAACAGAAACGTTCTACGTCTCCTAGCAGTCGTAACGACGAAGTAATTACTAATCGGTGGCGAGGCGTTATTCTTATCGTAGACAAGAAGATTCGTCGTTACGTTTCTATGCCGGTTACGTCGAGCGATGCGAATCTCTTCAGTTTTGTACCCCCGTTAATATTATGCATTCGTTGCATATATTAATATAATGCAGAAAATTATCTTGCTCCTAGAAAGAATACAATAACTATTGTTCCGGAGAAGGACAAGCGATCCTTACCTTCTCCTTTTCGGTATCAAATATATTATACACTTTGATTGGGCTACTCGTATTCATTTATCGTTATCATTTATTTATTTACCATTGATATACCTCGGATGTTCCACTAGGACATGAATTTTAGTAGGGAATTGGCATATATCATTGGCATTACGTTCGGATGAGGCTAAAATCAAAGAAATGAATTTAAGAGACCGATCGAGAACCTTCCCGTGGGAGATTAATTATCTTATCCGTCGAAATACGTACCACTGCTTCGTACGTCGTGAAGAACGGCCTCATGGTTTTCCCAACGAGCGTGATAAAGGCACCTTGATTACCCATGGTGTCGCTGCGATTATAGAAAAAAAAAATTGTTTATCGATGGGTCCCTATCGACTTTAATTACGTGTAGACGTACCAGTAGTTCGGAGCGGAAAATACAGTGATGCATTTTCCATCGTGGCATATTTCGTATCCGTCGTTCTTCACCTCGTGACTCCTGATGATGTAGTCGAGATTGTTCAGCTCGAGGAAACTCTTGGTCACGTCGGGTCCGAATTGCACGCCGACGCCTCTTTTACTAGGCGCTCTGCCCATTTGTGGTTGCGGATCCGACCATAACAACTCGCACATCAATCCTTCGTCGGGTGGCTGCCTATCCCTATTAATTTGTCGAATTTCCTCCAAGGTCACGTCGTCTCTCGAGAACAGGCCTCCGTGCATCACCTAAAACGTTCACCGAGCGAGAGGAATTACGCAAAAATATTATAAAAAAAAAAAAAAAATATTTATAAAAACTTTTAAGTATTTAGTATTTAGGTATTTAAAGGTATAAAGGTATACGTTCGATAACTCACGAGTACTTTGCTATTAAGGCAATGTGCGAGCGGAAGCCAATTGTAAACCTCCGTGAACAATTCGGCCATTTGCGCGGAGTACTTCGATTTTACCTCTCCGTCGAATCCGTACATTTGATTCATGTTGGCGGATTCGTGGTTACCTGGAATTTTAAGAAGATCGGTGGACGTTCCTCTTTGGACGCGTGAACCCGATACGATGGGAAGTATCGCATACGTGCGTGGTACGTACCTCTCGACATAAAAAAGTGATTCGGATACAATAATTTAAAACCAAATAATGTAAATATACATTCTACGGAGAAAGAGCCTCTGTCTACAAAGTCTCCATTGAATAACTATACAATTATTAAGAAATATATTTCGTCAGTCGGCTTGGGTCGCTCCGCGGGATATAGGAACGTATATTTGCATACGATACGAACGAAACGAGCGCGTACTACCATAAATAAAATCTTCTTTGCAAAGGATACATAGGGATTGGATTCCGATGGTAATCCATTTAACTCGAAAATATTTAACAGGTCGTAATACTGCCCGTGTATGTCGCCGCAGACGGTGAATTTACTATCGTCGGCTATCGTGATATTTACTAAGGTTGGCTGCGCCATGAACCAATTCTTTACGTCTAATAAAATTTGATAGGCATATTTGCAATGCAACTTGTGTTGATTTTTGTACCAATCTAACAAGTCTTGCATGAACTGCACCGTCACTTTTCCATCTTCCAGTTTTGGCCCCATGTATTCGTCTTCGATGGCTAAAAGGCGAAGAGCGTCAAAAAATGTGATATCGTCTCGACAGGAATGGAAAAGGAAATATAAAGATATCGTTCGCTTACCCATAGCTTCTAAATTAATCATATCGGCTATATTCTTCTTATTTTCTTCTACGGATATAGCATTTTCAAAAGCTAACTTTTTTAATACTTTATAACATTCTGCGTATTTAGCTAGTACCTCCTTATCGTTCGGCCTGGCCTTAGTCACCTTTTTATAATCCTTAAGAGCTAATTTGAATTTACCGAGAGACATGTGCGCCGCTGCTCTACGATAATATCCCTTTACGTAATTTTTATCTAAGTCGATGGCTTTCGTAGCATCTATCAGAGCGTAGCCGAAGCATTCAGTTTTTAAGTAAGCGAAACTTCTGTTTCCGTAATAAACGGCTATGGTCGGATTTAATTTTATGGCTTTGGTGTAGAGTTCTATAGCTTTGTCGTAAACTTGGTCTGAAAAGTAAGGAGGTGGGCTTTTTGAATTACGTTTGAAACGAGGTATTTAAAGGGACAATTTTCGATGCGATAACCCCGATCGTTGGTAACGTAAATCAATTTCTGTTTTTCAAGCGAGACCATAATTTACGTAATTTGGGAAACGTCTTATTATAGATGCGTTTCTCCGCGATGGCGAATGAAATAATTAGGAAGAAAAACGACGACGGGGGAGGAGTAATTCATCCGCGTTAAAACAAATTATTAAGATACAAAATTCCGGAAGCGTCATTATCGTTACGCTATTTATATTGGTATCGTTACGTTAAGTTTCTAGATCGCGAAAGTTGGGTTAACTTCGGAACACGTGACTGCATTGCACTAAAAAGGTGTTATTACAAATTTGATTTACGTCGTTACAGCAAGCACGATTCGTATTAATCGATCAGTTCGGATGGATTTTAAGAAACGCACTTTTAAAATACTCGTTTGCTTCTTCTTTACATTGTTCCGCTTTAATCTCATTTTCCACTAGTTCATCCTTAATTTTATCGTTATTACTCATTTTGAGAATTTTATCAATAAATTAAAAACTCGACGAGAACCAATTTAAAAATTATCAAAACATATACGATAAGTAACACATTAAGAAAAGAGTTGTTTTTTTTGCGAATCTTATGTAGGCGCACCGAACGACGTGAAACACCACTAAATCACTCGATACGGCGATTCGATGAATCGAAGATGAAGATCCGGCGAGTACTATCGATGATTGCACTGCGAAAGTCCTACGGATATCGAATTAAATAGGATTTGTGTCTCGGTAAAGCGCGTGACTTCGTTAAAAATTAATCGACTGTTCTTCTCTATATAATTTATTCTCGATTATACGGTGCGCTTACGATAATCGAATAAAACTAGATTCAATCGAGTTCCGCCGAAGGAAAAATTCGAACAAAAATCTTGTTAATCGTATTCGAATTTTAACGCGTGACGTAACTCGATCGAAAGCATTTTACATAATTTTCTACGCAATTTTATAACGCGTTAAAATTTTTCCAAACATCGAGAATCGTCGATAAACATCGTTATTTTTATTCCACGTATCGTGTTATCGTTAACGTTGTAACATTTATTCCATCGATAATATTATAAATAAAAGAAATATTTTCTTCGACTTCGGAGCAATTAGACTTGATTTGTATAAATAAAGGCACACGGTATCGCGTGCGATAAAATTAGTCATTTTGACTGATACGGAAGTTCTACTATTAACTCAGTCATTGTAACTTCAAAGATAAAGAGCAACCAACGAGCGTGCTTAAATATTTTCACAGACATACAATAACGATTTAAAATAAATAAATTTATAATAAATATATAAATAATAATATTATAAATATTATTATATTTATAATAAATTTCTATATCATAATAATAATTTTCAACTTCTTTGGCCACTCGATTATCCACGGTACCACAAGTTTCCTGTTATTGTAACTAGAAAAAGATAGAAGTTGTATTTTTCGAATACATATATCGAACTTAAAAAAGTACGTCATCGATTTATTTTTTCCGATATTAATATTTTCGATCGTTTCTTGTATTTTTTAAAAGCGATCGAATCGATTATTTATTTTATTTGTTTCGTGCGGGTAAGTGCGGAATCCTACTAACTACGTTATCTTCATTTTTAGTTTATCGAATATTCCGATGGATGGAGTCACTGGTACGAAAGAGCAGCGTTCGCCAATTGGCCTCTATAAATTCCCTCCGCACGCTCCACTCGTTGGAGAGAACTCGCAGTGACGACTTGGGTAAGAAGAAAGATTTCGAATTAATTATTAGAAGATAATCGATCACGATCGAGTTCGTCGTAGAATACGACGATTAGCGAGAGTCATATTTACGTAACATTTTTTTCTTCGTAGGGGAAAATCGTCGACGTTCCAGCGTCTAATTCTATTTCTAAACGCGTGCCGTTAGAAAAAAAGCGAGTGTTTGCTCGTAAGAATGAATTAGGGCGCGGTGGAAAATTTGATAGCGATTTAGAGGAACGGCGAAGGGATGCGACAGGGCGAGGATATAGGGTCCGTCCTTATCTGCGAATAGCAGGCGACGTTCCCTGCTCCCTATCTTCTTCTTTAGTCGCGTCTCTTACATTCCTCATTCGGAATTACGAATAGGTTCGCGTTACGATGAATCGGTCGTGTCTACTTTCGTCATCGATCGGTAAAACGGTACGTCGTTTTTTATTCACTTCACGTTCGTAAAGACACTCGTGTTGGTAAGATCGCGTCTACTTTAACCTTTTCACTGCCAAGATATTTTTCAATTTTGATATATCGTTCAGTTATAAAATACCGTGCAAAATAATCTCGTATGACAATTTTCTTTTTATCCGTAACAAACTTATTTCAGAGACAGAAGATCCGGACATCGTTGTTCAGTGAAAGGGTCAAGTTGCACCGACCCAAGGCTAAGACAATAACGAAGGATCAAAATTGTATGTTGTCCTCGTTGTCATCGATCGGTAAAACGGTATATCGTTTTTTATTTACTTCGCGTTCGTAAAGACGCTCGTGCTGGTATAATCGCATTTACTTTAAGGTTGCACCGACCCAAGGACAAGGCAATAACGATGGATCAAAATTATACTGTCGTGCTCGTCGTAATCGTAACTCATTACAGATCATATACACAACGCAAATCGCCTCTCAATACGTCGTATATCGTCCGAAACATCGACAAGAGAAGTCTACTACGTAATTCTCTTGGCATGCTACACGATGGTGTCACGGTTATAATGCTAGCAGCGAGATATTTACGACCGTGAATATATTATCATTTTTACAATTTCGCACCTGCTTTTTCATTCGACATTTCAATCTCGCCTCGTTGGAAGGATTCGTGCTACATCTCCATTCTTAGTCGCAGAAAACATGAATTATCTTTTACAAGAGAATGGACGCGATGAACGAAAGCGCGGAATCGGAAGATATCACGTGACGAATCAGTCACCGTCTCGCGAGTTCCTTCAAACCAAAATACGTCCTGATGTCCAGTTCATCGTTTGCGATTGTCCTCGATTTATCGTTTCCTTATCCTTTTTTTCGCCCAAAGGATAAAATCGGAAAATATCCCACGACGAATCCATCGACGAGTCCCGATAGCGGATAGTCACCGTCTCGCACGGGTATCCCTAGTGTGAACTTTACTGAACTTATATAATGCATGCGTAAGAAGAATGGACCACCCATGTAGAGGGATCTCTCGACTTGGTCTCGAGTGCTCTCGAGGGTTGCGCGCGCGGACGAAGCACTCCATCGGACGAAGCAGTCGGACGGGACCGGCATACCGGGTAGAAGACGACTCCACGCACGAAAGACGAGCTCCAGCGGACCAAATAAATCTCGCCTCGCGAGATCGTTGTTGAACGACGATCGAGTCGGAGTCAAAGGTTACGCGGTTGTATTGATTTCAACGCGACGCGCATCTAAGGTATCGCTATAGCTGATTGCTTTAAAAATACTTAATTATATTCAGACTCTGCCGTAATCGTCTATGAACGGATAGACAGAGACAGAGAGAGAAAGAAGATAGGCGTTTAACCCATCGACTGCCACGCAAATTTTTACGCCACGGTTTTATTTTAAAGAAAACACGATGTTACGATCTAATCGTCTAAGTTATAATTTTAATAGTGTTAATAATAATTTTACTAATAAAAATTGATAAGTAATATGTCCTCTACGCTATATACATTTTTCACTCATCCTTTCTAATAATTCCTAACTCAAATAGCCATTTGTAACCAATCTAAACCTGCAGTACCCACTACGAGATATCTCGCAGCTGGCAGTTTTGGTACAGACGCTCACTACGAGATATCTCGTACTTGACAGTTAATGGGTTAACATTCTTGGTGATCGTAAGAATGGCGTCGCTGTACGATGGATGACACCCGTTCATGCCGTTAGCAGGGAATTTAAAAATCTTCGTTCCGTTCGACACTCGTCTTCGTAGGCGATAAGATCGTCCGTCTCTGTCTTTGACCACTACTTTCCAAGCACCCCGTATACGCGACAAACCCATAGAAGGTGTACCGGAATGACGAGTCGCGTCGTTCTTCTCTCGTGAAGAGCAACGGAGGTCGAAGATTTCAGGTCAGGCCGTCTCGAGAGCGTAATGCATTGCAGCGCGGGAAAGAGTTGTGTAAACGAACTTTCATGAAGTTCCGAAAGTCGTCGTTTTTTCAGTCCGCCGCTGGCTCCTCGTCCTTCGTCTTCGATCCGGCGCTTTTGCGAAAACTCTCTTGTTCTATCGTGCCACTCGATCTAACGAAGCGAAGCCGAAGGTTTTGCTTACGCGCTCAATGGATTGAACGCATATTCATGGATGCGACGTATGATCGATAGGCTCTGTTTATATCGATCGTAACAGCGAGGCTAGAGCAGTAGTTCTCCGTTTAGGGTCTAGAAGTTTTCTTCCTTTGATGGAAGACACTACCTCTATCTCGTCTTGGGTCTGTTAACTTGACTAGTTCTCGTGAACTTTAGATCCAACGACAAAAATTTCTTTCCTCCTTGTCTAGGTTTCAGTACGTCGCTTCTACCTTGTTCTACCATAACACTCGATCTAGCGAAAGGAAGCCTAAGGTTTTACTTAGCGCTGTCTGCATTGAACTCATCCACGAATGCAACGTATATTCGATAGTCCCTATCGTATCGATCGCGGTGGTGAAGCTAGAGGAGAAGTTTTCTACTTGGAGATAAGAAGTTTTCATTCTTTGGTGGAAGCCATTCTATCAGATCGAGTCCTGATACCCTTCTCATCGTACATGATCGATGCATCAACGCTCATAATGGCTTTCCATTTCGCGTAACCCGCGTAACGATACGACGTTGCATCTAATAAGGCAAATAAAAATTATTCCATCCTGCAGACACTACCTCTGTCTCGTCTTGGGTCTGTCAACATGATTAGATCCCGTGAATTTTAGATCCGGCTAGCCGGTGTTCCAGCGACAACAATTTCTTTCCTACTTGCCGAGGTCAAGCGCGGAGACGGACTTTCGTTCAGGTGGGATCAGCCACCGCGTGTGGTCCGGCGAAGGTGTTAATCAAAAGCCTCGCTACCGTATTGCTCATAACCGGCCCTTCAATTAGTATGCGTCTCCTATGTTGCGTCGAATCACGTGATACAAAATCTTTCAATCTTAAACTGAAATTCCGTGTTATTTTTGCGAAGATAACTTCACCTTTCTTTCTTTCTTTTTTTTAATATTGAAACGATTCGTTCTTTACCAAGTCTCTCGACATAGGCGCGATCTTCGAGAACGACCGTAATGCCAACTTTCGCTTTAGATTGAAAAGAAAGTTCTACTCTCGTTAACGTCGTTCGCAGCGATTAGAAAAAAAATAAAAGGGAGAAGTTCTACTCTCGTCAACGTCATTGGCAGAGATTAGAAAAAACAGCGAAGAGAAGTAGCTCTACTCTCGTTAACATCGTTTATACAGCGATTAGAAAACCAGCGAGTTGGAGAAGCTCTACTCTCGTTAACGTCATTTATACGATCGAATTGTCCCGTAGAATCTTGTCATGCAAATCGTCGAGTCGATCGGCCATAAAACGTTTGAACGAGCCCGCTTTTTGCCCCAGTTTCCTGACTAGGCACCTGTCGCGTGTATGTGCAGCAAGAGGCTGTGGATTTAGAGAAAGAGAACGCGCGAATCGAGTAACGAAGAGAGGAGAAAGAAGAAAAGGGAAAGAGAAAAGAACGAAGACCGAG
>JAITYT010000256.1:799277-817059 GCA_025433975.1 Liostenogaster flavolineata | reverse complement strand
TCCCGTCGACCCAACCACCCTCGCACCCCTCGCCCACCCACCACCGATCCACCCACAGTCGGCTGTCCCTCCGCATCCCCCACACGGCCGACCGTTTCGTTACGCTCCTCTCCCCCTTTCCCTCTCAGCCCCTCGATCGCCATCAAACCGATTCTCTTCCTCCCGTTTACCACCCTCCCCTACCCTACCACCACCGTATTTCTCGTCGTTTCTCTTTTTGCTCGCCGCCCGCATATCCTGTTCGATTCTACAGAGCGACGTCCCCGTCGTCGCTTCAATTACCAAAAGCGTTCCCGATGGATTTCTGCCTAACAAAAATGTAAATTCGCAATTCTGCGACGACCTCGTAGGCTGCCTGATGCCCCCGAATCACCCCCTCTTCCTCTCTTCCTCTTATCGCTCACCTCGCGCGCGCGTGCTCGCGTCCCAACTTTTTTCGTATTCTCGCTCGATCAGCACTCCGGAGAAGGAGTTATGTTGAAAATATTCGGGCATTACCGGTGACCGCATCCGAGATTAATAACGTCACGCAATTAGCGCTCAGAATCGTGCGAGTACGGCTAACACAATTTCCTTTTATTGGATACGCGGAGAACGATGATAATTGCGACGACGACGACAACGGCGACTTTGATATTAGAACGAGCAATTAGCGAGGGGAGAGATTTTTACGAGCTACTCGTTTACCGTGATGGGATGTCCTTCGATGGAGGAGACAAGAACGACATTTTCGCTCGTAAGTATCCGTTTAACCTTTAAACGCCTAGCGTGCCGGAAACATCCCTTTAAATGTTTTCGCCAAGTGCCAAGCGTGCCCAAAACATCTCGGCTAACATCGCTGCGTCTTATCGTCGCGCATAGGGAGCTGTTTTGTTGAGGAACTGTCGCGGATATTAAAAGTTTCATAGATGTCTACTAATTATTTTAAACGACGGGCATTTAAACCCGGCAGCCCAACAAAACACTGGGATTTAAATCCGGCGGATAAAGGTCAAGTGTAGAGAAGATCCTATCGAAGGTTCGTCGATCAGTCTTGAAGGAATGATCAGGGTCCTCGGTAAGATCAGAGTCTCTGATCGAACCAAGCGAGCTAGATTTAGAATTAGAAGGACGATAGGACGTGAAAGGCAAAAGGAATGAAGAAAATGCGAAGCTGTTCAAGAAGTATGAATTGATAAGACGATCAATGATCGCCGAAAGGTTCTCAAAGAGTCGAAAGAGGAGAGAAAGGACTTCTCTTCTTTCTTTGAGAAACGTTCATCTCTCAGTGATTTCAAGCGCGTCCTTACAGGTGCATCGTGTCGCTCGCGCCAGACGAAACGAGGTTGAACAAATGGCGGCGCCTCCTGCCTTTCTGCCTGCCCATCCGTCTTCTTTCCTTCTCCTTCCCTTTCCTCTCGTTCTACCTCGCTACCTTCCCGCCGAAGAATGCAGCACGCATCGGGTACCGTGCGCGGCCAATTTCAATATTTGCAGAAACTATGGCGACCATGGTTTCACCAAATTTCCAGGTAAAAGCGAAAACGTACTTCCTGGGCCACGCCGAGTTCTTTGACGCGTTCGCGCCGCGTGAAAGTCTTCGGGCAAACGTCCCGCATTTTTCGCTTACGTCATCCTCGTAATCGACCAATGATCGATCTAGGTTAACGATGATCGATGATAATCGTACGACACGAGAATGAAAAATTTTTTTTAGAAAAGAAGAATCTCGTTTATCATTAATCACATTTCTCCCGAGAAAAAGACTACGCGACGTTGTTAGTGGATAGATCGGCACAAAGGTCGGAAAAGGGTAATGTCCAACTGTCACCTCAAGACGAAGGAATTGCGTCATAAAGAGAAGACCTTGGTCTACCGGGATCTGACATCGACGATCGACGAGGAACATTCATTTCAGCAGAGAAGTTTCATTGACTTTGTCAACGACCTCTCTTCATCGAGTCCCCAAAAAGACAAAGGAAAAAGGTCCTAACGACGTAATAGATACGAAAACAATTGGAACGTCATACGTCAGGCTTTAAACGGTCGATCGATCGAAACGATCGATTTAGTGGATGACGAGGGACGAGGAGCATCAAGTTGGTCGATAAGTACGAGAAAGACGACGAGCGGTTGCGAGTGGTTCTCGTCGAATGGCCAAAAGCGCGACCATGGGGGCGGAGCTGTGGGTCCAGCGATCGACCGCGTGAAATCGACCACCTCGTACCACTCGTTCGCCCACCACCACCACCGTCACCACCACCACCTTCCTTTCCTCCTTCCACCTCGCATCAGCTACTACCACCCTCGGATACCTTCTCTTTCCTCCTTCTCCTCATCCTCCTCTTCCTAGTGTTGTATTATCGTACAGCCACACGGGCTAGCCCCTACATCGTCAACATGTCCGAGCAAGTACGAGCGCTCGCGGGCGCTCGAGTTCGTTCGCGGAACACGCAAAGTGGCCAAGTACAACCACCGCGTCTTCAACATGCGCTGGATGTCTTAGGACCTGTTACTTCCTTCTGGAGACAGAAGGGAGACAGAAGGGAGACCTGACTCTTTTTCTTTCCGGGGGCAAAAGGATTCGCTGACTCTGCAATTTTAATTGAGAAAACCGTTCGAGTTGGTTGCCATCGAAGCTACTGGCAAATTCGAACATGGCTGATTAGCTATGCGATTGGGAACTCGTCGAGTCGCACTCGGTCGATTTAAGCTCGTTGGCTCGTCACGCGAAACTCTGTCGAACGATTTGACTGTTACCCGCATATTGGACCGAGTGACGCGTGAAAAAGCTAGGCACCTCGACGGTTGTCTCGTTATTTTCGCCAATAGCGTTCCAAGGAGATAAAAGACCAAACGATCGTTTTTTATCGAACCTGCGAGCTAGGGGTGTACCAATTGTTCGTTGAATACAATATTTATCTGTCGTTTCTTAAAGATTCGTCGTCTAGGAAAAGATTGCAAAGCTATCTTATTGGGATTCCACGTAAGACGTAAATCGTGCAAAATTAGGCTAACGAAAGGTTCCAACGGACGTTGAAAACTTGTCCGATGGTATCCCCACACGCCCGTGATGATTTGATCGAACGACGTGAGTCTCGAATGAAATTCTCATAACGCGAAACAGCCACAACGCGATCGGTGGACACGTTATTCTAGTGGCGTTGCAATAATCGAATCGATGTTATCTTTATTCTCGCGTACCTTCGCTCGATCTCGAGTAGATCGAGGTGGTCTTGGTCTTCCTCTTCTGCTTCTTCTTCTTCTTTACCTCGTGCCCTGCCACGACTTCGCTGTAGCTCGTTTTGTATTTTCAAGAGAACCGCGCGAGCCATTGCTGCACCCTGACATAAGCGACGACGATGTATTATGTACGCAGGTGCGCGTTAGCGTACGACTGCCTGCGTGTGCGACGCGATAAAATTGCTCTAGCTTCGTTCGAACACGCATCCTTCGCATTTACTCGCGACGTCCCTGTGCTAACGAGACACCGAAGAACGCCGGCTCGATTCGCGAAGTGCCTGGAAGCTTCATTGGCGAAAACGACCATGAACCTAGACTCGATTCGATAAAACCACGCGCTGCGCGTACTTCTTCAACTTCTTCGCGACAATTAAGACCAATAATGATTATCAATCTCAAGTGCAATTCGAAGCGATCACGCGTCAGTCCTGGCTGAAGACAACCTAATCTCTCGCTGGACCTGTCGAAAAAATCTCGACCGTACCTAAAATAACGTGAAACACCCAATCGGACGTACCTAAAAATGTTATGGTCACCGACGAACTAAACTCTAGATCCCGAGAATACTCGAGCTATCGACGGAGGAACGAACTCTAGGTACCCCGAACAGCATCCTGAAGGAAAAACCGCGATGATCCTAAAGATAGTCAAAGAGGGATTGAAACACCTGGCGGATCCTGGCCGATACGTTGGAATGGCGCGATCGTGTGAATGGATCGGAGAAATCGGAGAGGCCACTTTGGAAGTACGTCACGGAGAGCCTGGAGAATCGAATTTGCGAAACTTGTCACGAACGAAGGCGCACCCTGTAGATTCGCAGAGGCTGGGTCACGCCACGGCGTGGCACGCCGGTTACGTGCTGCATGGCGTTGCTGTGTGACGTGATTAAATCGCCCTACCTCCTACCTTCTCTTCCTCCGACTCCTCCTTCTCCGCCTGTCCCCGGGTCCAGCAACCGTTCGCCCGCAGCGGTACGTCCTCCCCACTACTCCTCCTCGACTACAGTCGGCAGGCAGCATGGCCGCCGCTAATTAGCGCCTAATTATTATTTATTGCATCGGACGCGAACAGCTCTCGAGGCCTGAGCCGACACCACCGACAGTCGCGACACACCGCTGCGTAATATAACCGAGCGCTCTCCGCCCCTTCGCCCCTCTCGCCTCGCCAGGCTGCCCTCGGGCAAAAAGCCAATCGGCCTACGCCATCGGTCTCTACAAAGCCCGAAACCAATCTGGGTCGTTGCGGCGACCGGCGCCGCCAATTTTCCATCGATGTTCGCCGTGATCTGAGAAATGGAAACGACGATACCCGATGCGTCGGACGGAGACGAGACGATAGAGAGAGGAATAAACGATCAGGACCAGGAGAATCGCGAGAAAGACTTTGGAAATGCCTGGAAAATGGAGTTCGGAGCTGTCATTTATTATCAGATCATTGTTTTCAGATATTCCGGATCGAGCGCAACGAACGTGCGCCTGATGGCCTTCGAAGTGATCCTTTCAATCCCTAAATAATACCTACTTAACGATTTTGCGATCGATGCACCAAGTTCCAATAACTTGGCTAACTCGGTAAAGTTCGGCTAACTCCGAGAGCTAGAGGGCCGAACGAGTGGGTGTCATTGACGGACAGCGTTAGTCTGGGATGCCCGCGATCAGTTACTACTTCGCGAGGTTAATTTACGGAACGATTTCACACCCTTTGGACTGCTATATTTACCGCTAGGATAATAAAGGCGTTAGGTCGCTACCGGCACGCGACTCCGTTCAGAGACGATCCGATCCGTCGAATGGCGGAACTCGGAGGTGTGCGAAACGAAGAAGGTAGATGAGACGGAACCGGTCGATCGGAAACGGGGGACCAAAATCATTTTTTGTTAGCATCAAGTGGGAGAAGGTGAGCGTGGCACCACCCCGCGAACGAGCGAAAGGGGTTGGTAGGTTGCGGCCGGATCGGTCGAGTTAAGTCGGGTCGGGCCGAGTCGAGCAGGGGTACCAACAGGGCGGTCGCAAATATTGGTATTTGGCAAAGACTATCCTTGATCCGTGCGCCTCTCTTTCTCTTTCTCGCTTCTAGTTCTTCCTGTTCGCGCTGCTCCTCCTTCGTACATTCTCCGACTCTTCTCTTTCTCTTCTCAGCCTGCAATGGCATCCTGTTCATCCTCCTCTTTCCGCTCGCTCCCCCTCCCACCTCCGACACCCACCCCGATGGCGCCCATCCATTTTCCCTTTACCACGTTTCTCTTTCAACTCACCTTTACCTACCACTTCGAACTCCGTCACTCTCCCGTCCCGCGCTCTTTCCTCGCCAATAACGACCGAACAAGACGTCGTCCAGCGGCTCCGCGAACCCTTAGACGCCTTCCCGCTCTGGATAGTTCCCCCTCCAGCAAGCCGTCCAAGTGCACAGTTCTCAATCCGCTAACTGCCTTGTGTATACGCTTCGCTGTACATGTATATCTAGTGTATGGTGTACAGCCACTTAACGCACCGATACACCAACCTCAAATAATTGTCCAAGGACCGTAACCCGATCGATGCCGCTCTCTGTTCAGCTAGTTTCCTCAGTTTGCGGGAGGAACAGTTCGATTTTCGTCTCTTCGCTGCCACGGTGTCGTATCGAATGGCATAAAGACCGCTGCCATGTTGATATTCTTTAAACATACGATTCGTGGAACCTTGCGTCCGTTCTCAGACGCATCGCGCTAGATCGAAGATGTCGCGAGCTAATTCCGTTTCGACTTTCGAAGATTTCGTTAAACCGTAAAGGACCAAATGCCTTCGTTCTTTGATGAAGCTTTTCTTTCTTGTGCGTCTTCATTTATTGCGCGTCGGCTGGGAATTATAGTTTCGTTCTTCTCGTAACGTTTACTTGAAGTTGTTTAACGTTAGCTTAACAAGATCTAATAAGAGTTGCTCGGAAGCCAACGCGGTCAAGCCCAGAAAACGAAACTTGAGAAAATCAATGTTTTCTAATACATCAATTTTCAAAACGTTTGATCTATTAATGTGATCAGAAGAAGCAAAGTCCTTTTACCAAATGTAAGCTCTGTGACGAAACAACGCACGTACAGAACGCGTAAATAAAAACGTAAGTATTTATCGGGACACTGGCGGCACCTTAAAAACTCAAGAAGCTATAAAAATAGGGTTGTCCGACCTAGAGAAAACGAAGCAACGAGTAAATCCTTTAACGACTAAGAAGAACCATATTTGTTCTAATTACAATTGAGAAAACTCAGAAAACACGTCAAAAAATCAAACACCTAGACAGTTAGCGCGTATTAAATTGACCTTGCGCGAATTGCACGCCCTACGTTTCCACCCGCTCCATATAATTAGCCATCCCTCGTCCGGAGGTAACCAAAGGCGCTGCTGTTTGTTCAGGCGCGCGCTATCACGAGCGGAGTCGTTAGAAAATTTACAAGATACCAGTCTTCTTCGCTTTGGATGGAGTCGTAGCGCGTTTGTCGTATCCTTAAGTTCGTTTCACGATCTCCGACGTCAGACTCCAGCGAGAGAAGTGCTAAGAACTCGACAGGCGTCACAGACCAATAGAACCGAGAGGAAGCGGCGGAATCTTCGCGATTCGCAAAAATCCGAGAGTATTTCACATGACTCTATCAAATGGACAATCTATCCAAGTTGGACTTTGAAGATTTAGTCCAAGTTCAGTCGATCCAAGTTGGACATTGAAGATTTAGTCCAAGTCCAGTCGATCGAAGTTAGACTTGGATGGTCTGGTCCAAGTCCAATCGATCCAAGTTGGACTTCGAAGGTCAGTCGATCGAGGATCACCGATCGTCGAATTGGTACCTCACGCTCGACCATTTTTCGGCAGACACCGGCTGACGTTAGCGCAGACTTAAACGCACCCGAGGGACTTTTACGCGAAACGGATCTAATATTTAACAGCGACACTGCCGGTACTCTTAATACCTGTGCACGAAGCCTAAAGGCATCCAGTGGAGAGATGAGGCACCGGAGGGGAGGAGGGCGACGAGCGGAGAGAGATACGCCAAGGGTACACAGAGAAAGAAAGCACCACAGTGGAGACCGAGAACGCGCGACTGCCAAAGCTAATCTCAAAAACGATAACAACGAGATAACAGTCAGCTAGTCCGGATACCTAACTCGCAGTACAAGAAACGCCTTGTTACTAAATTCCTCTTTGCTTTTACGCGACGATCGTTTAATAGCCCGCCATCATTGACGTTGCATTAGAGAACCCTCTAAAAAAAAAAAAAATAAATAAATAGAATCGTTCGAGTTTCCAGGATCGTTGCGCTTCGTTGCATCAAATAGGTCTGCTCGATTTGGCAAATCGAAACAGCCTGAAGCGTTCGTATTAATCGCAAGCTTGATGAACATCGATATTCATCAGTTTTTAGATTTTAAACGACTTGGCCTGATTGGGAATATCATTTTATATCGAACAATAACCTAATATCGCTGCAAGTAAAACAAAATCCCTGAACTTGCTGATGCGAACGCAACGAACGCACATTTTAGCACGCCACGCCGTACCCAGCTCGAAAATTCGAGAAATTGTGACGCTCTCAATAGAAGCACCATGCTTTTCTATTTTTTAACGGTTAAATCGATTCTTTTCAACCTGGTCGCGTGGGTTCAGAAGTAGGAACGACACGAGCTCCACCAAGTGACATACGTCACGCGTTCGACGCCAATGGTACGACGTGTCGCTTCTATGACAATAAAGCTCCTAATTGGTTCGACGCGAGACGACGCAAGGCCAGGCTTTGTCGTTCGACCCTTAACGGGTCGAGCCACTCGTTCGATCCGTGCCAGCGTATACGCAATAATTTAACTCGCCCAATCGCTTTGCGCCGTTGCCTTTCTCTAGTGCTCGTTCTCCTTGCATTCTTCAAATAATTTCTGAAATAATTACGCGGGGAAATCAATCCTCGCGCACGCGGTGCAACAAGAAAATGAATTAAGTTTGGCGCGCCTGGTCGGAGAAACGTCGTTTACACTTGAACACCTCTATTGGAATAGGCAACAATTTCTGATCCTTCCGTTCGTCGATCGTCTTGACACTTTGCGGATCGCTGCCACGTACGCGTGGCTTCCTTTAGCCAGCGCTGATGCTGTTTTATCGTTACGAAGTTTTTATAGGAACTCATGCTAATTTTAGAGAAACAGTTGCTTTCGCTGTTCTCCTTTCCCAATTTACCAGTTTGTCAAAATCTCGCGTAACTATTAAAATTCTACTAAAATTAGTAGAACCTGCGTGACAACCTAACAACGATACGATAAACGTGCGGCTGGCAAAGTGTCAAATTGATATATGACAATTTCGACTGCGCCTTTGCTCGATGCCGCAATCGTGGCTATACCTAAAACTACTCGTAGTTACACACAAATTTATTCCATTACGGAACTGTTTTACATATTCCTCTCGAAAGTATCGAAGTACTTCCCTCTTGTAAAAAAAGATTGCTTCCTACCCCTAAAACTCGAGGGTATCCGGTCGCCCCAGGGCGAGAGGAACGTCAACGAATCCTTGGAATATTCAGTAACGTTTGCGAATAATCATCGAGGCGGCAGCTAACCTCGCGGCAGGCCAACAGGAAGAAGGAGAGATAAGGAGAGTCGCGATCGTTGCGCCTAAAAAACAGGCCGGAAACGGGGTGGTGTCGTCGTGGTCTCGTGAGGCGACACGTGTCGAGAGGTGGCTCGGCGACACGCAACGATGATAAAAACGACGTTGTGGACGCGGATCACCCGAGGAATCGAGGAAACACCTGCGGCACGCGCGCAGCGCCTAAAGGGTGTCTCCTACTGCGTGGCTGGTCGCGGGAGATCCGTCGCGATCGCGAGAACAAAGCGGACGAGGTTAAATGGCGCTTGATTGGCTAACAATGAGCCCATTGACGATGTCTCTGAACGCGGAAAAGGAGCCGCGTTTTGAGGTTTCATCGACATCACGGTTCGAGAACGCGTTCCTTCGTTCGAATGTCTATTGTAGACGCGGCATGCCTAGACGTCTAGGGGATTCGGAGTCTACCGGCTCTCTTTTATCCGCGAGATCAGGAATTTCAACGCGACGGGGTGACGCGGGATGACCCGGCCTAGCTGAAAATGGTAATGCAACAAAATGGAGACGAATGATGCGGTTGATGTTTCGACTAAAGATCGATTTGTTATAATATCGCGCAATGTTTCATGACGTCATTGATTCATAAGCGATTAGCTTGGTTAGAATAATTATCATATGCTGTACCACCGGTGGTACACGTGGAACGCGTTTAGTAATACGGTCTTGCGATCAAAGAGACATCGATTTTGGGGAATATCAAGGTACAACGACTAAGTATGCCTGGACGAACCCCATTGAGCCAACTTTCCTCTGGAAACTGGGTCGAAAGGCGCTAGGACACCCAACAGGACACCGTCGCACCGCTTTGGGTCGGTGCTGATGTCCGTTCGAGCTCACGACCGCGACGCACGATCACGACGTGCCGACGACTAATTGATCGAACAGGATTTAAGAACATATGGCGGCTGTCCGCGGATTTTACAGGCTCGTTCCGTCGTCCTTAATCCGTCCAGGTTGTTCTATCGGCAAACAGCGGCACCGGGGAAAGGCCAGACCGATAAGTTCGTGCATTCTACTGTGTATCGAGCAACGCACAATTTACGGACAAAGGATCAGTTTGTCGTCGATGCTTACGACACGCCTTCATTGTTGTACGGCAACAATGTGCGTCGTCGACTCTTCACGAAGCCAATTTCTACGTGAAATATTTATCGAGAAGGGGGATGGCGAGTTGGAAACGACAGTGTGGGATAAGGCTAGCTCCTACGGGCGCGTACGTACGACTACGGCTAATAACGAGCTTTTGAAATTACATAGGTGGACCCTTGGTATCGTTAAGTCGATATTCCTGTAAGCAGACCCGATACCAAGAGTATCAAAAATTCAGCCGTGAATTTTATCGAAATACTCATCTGTATCGAGCGATTTTCAATGATGATTTCTATTATTTTTTTTTTTTTTTAGAGATTTTATTACCTGTATCTAAAGATGCCTGCGACAATTTTCAAGAAAGATCGCTTTTTTCAGATTTAATTTCGATGATTTAAGAAACAAGTATGCGAATAAAGCGAAAATCGAAGTCCTCCATTTTGCAAAAGAGAGACGAGGGAATTTTCTTTCCGGTACTTCAGTTACTATCATGGCAACTCGACGAATTTATATGCTTCGTAGATTTTCAACGATACTTTCTTCTATTTTCTTTTTTTTTGTGCCCGTATCTAGAGACGCCCATGACAATTTTAAAAAACGATCGCTTTTCCAAATTTAATGAATGCGAATAAAGCGAAAATCGAAACCCACCATTTTGCAAACGAGAAACGAGGGATATATTGTTTTCCTCGCAACTTTCAAAAGACGCAACGACGACCGGATGAGAAGCAAAAAAAAAGTATGGATTACTTACCACCGCGAACATTGCGACGTTTTCAAAAAAAAAAAAACACGGAAATTAAAAAACAGAGAAAAACGTAGAAGTTCGTTTCCCAGTTAAATCGCGAATAAGCCGTGGGAATCGGTAGGCGGGCAATCACCGTCGCGATAGCAGGTGCCGGATGTCCGGGATTACCGGCTCACGACCGATCGGACATGCCGATTTCGGACGATTTCGAACGATTTCGAACGATTTCCACGGTGTCCATCCCGGCGAATGCGAAGGTCGACTTCTGTCTTCCTATTCTATCGAGACCCGCTCGTGAGACGATCGTTCGTCCCTCGGGACGTAGGAGATCGGTAAGGACGCGACGTGAACCGCGTCGAATTTTTCGACGGTCAATGAGAGTCCTTCGAGGATTCCCCGATTTGCGGGTGCGTCCTTAAGGATTCGCTGGTGCATTTCTCTCTCTCTCTCTCATTTTCTTCCACCGTACGAAACGATTACGCGGATCTGGAATCGAGAAGCTGCCGGCAGCGTTCGAAGCTGAACTCGAAGCGGTTAACAGGATGATCTCGATCTCTTCGGCGGAAGATGGATTTCATGGGAAGACAGACGCGCCGTATGCGTTTCGTATAATCGCGAGGAGCTCCTTTCGGAGCGCGGCTAAGCCGAGAAACGCTGGAGGCTCCTTCGTCACCGATTTTTCATGCTTCGACGTTCGACGTTCGGTTTTTATTGTGCGCGCTCGCTTCGTTCGGACGTAACGATTCCTTCTTTATCCGCCTTTCTTTCTTTCTTTCTTTCTTTCTTTTTTTACGTTAGAATCCAGCGACAAAGGTATGATTTTTTTTCATGTCGAGCGACGCGTTCAGACGTCGTAATTTATTTTATTTATTTTCGTCGATAAAAATTGCTTTGTCGCGTTGAAAGACTTTTCGATCGTTCGCTTGTCGATACGATTTTATTCTTTCGCGTGCAATTTTCGCTAAGAAATCGTCTTTATAGATCGTTTTATTTTATTTCTTTTTTTTTTACGAAATACAATTTATCGAATACAAAATTAAAAGGATTCCGTTCCTTCGTGGAATTTTACTCGAGATCGAAGATTCTTCGAAAATCGGAAAATTAATTCGTCGATTATAATTATCCCTAGGGAAATAAATTATTCCTAGGGACTTCGATTTCTGGAGGTTCTCAGGAATACTTCACGAATCTGGGTAATGGCTCCTTGCGAAGGTTTCGTCTTATTGGCGACCAGTTCGGTGGAGTTCGCAATCTTGGCCGTGGCACTAGTTTCGGCGCGTTACGAGTTTTCCCGGCCGCTTGTTTCCGTTGGATTGTCGTAGTAGTGTTCTTTCCCCTCTTTGGTCTTCCAGTAGTTTTCCTTCTTTTCGTTTTCTTCGTTTTCTGCGTCTGGTTCTTCTTCGATGTCCTGCGTATTAGGACGGGATTTGCTGCAAAGTCGGGCACGAATCTGCCGATATCGGAAATCGAATAAGATCAGAATGCGTTTTTAATTACAATTGCTTCTGAAAAGACTGAAAGCACCTCGTGAATCTATACTTTCATTGAAAATATATTTATTAATCGCGTTGGAACGAAAAATTGTAAAAATACGTCGATTTTTATTATATAATTCGAGATTTGGGCGACCCAAACATAACCTCTCAAAAGTATAGTTCGGCATTCGTATGTAATTAATATGCGCACCACGTAATTGAAACGACGAATTTTTAATGATTATACCGATATTAAATATTCAACAATTTATTGCAAAAGACGTCCCGTGTACGAAGAAGCTTACGAGCGCCACGATCTAACAAATTTAATTCTTTCCACTCGTATTTACACTTGAGAAGGCTATCAAAAAATTCATACGAGTGAAAAGGGTTAAGAACGGTAAATTCCAAGCAAAATTTAACCCTTTGTTCTCGTATTTATATTTGAGAAGCCTATCAAAAAATTCGCAATTTGTTTTCACATTCGATCAAAATGAAAACATTTTTATTGGAACGCATTACGATCCAACTTGCCGATTTGGTAGAAAAATATACATATAAGAAGCATGATAATAAAGCGTATTATAGGATAACGACAAAATGGCGACTCGCTCGCTGTTCTTCCTAACCTAAAATTCTATACCTGTACTTATTCGTCCGTTTGTCGAGAATGCCGAAATCGAGGCCGTGGCGCAACGCCACCGCGATCTGCCGACGAAGAGTCTTGCCGGCAGTGATGTCGTATCTGTCGCTGATCAGCCGAAGAATTTCTTTCTGAGTGAATCCGTGAGCCGGTCGTTCCGTCCTTAGAAGATGGTAAACGAGGGTCGAGCGCCGCACCATCGCGACTAGACGACTGCTTCACGCTTTCAGCGCTACCGGGCTACGAGTTGCGAATTAATGGAGGCATCGCGTGCTTAAAAAACAAAGATTTTCGCGAACAGTACGCGGATCTGGGAACGTTCGAACCATCGAAAGTTGACATTCGTAGAGGAAGATCGGCTGCCGCTACGTTCGCGTAACAACGAACGATCGCGCGTCTCAGTTCGTTTCCCCTTCGCGTGAAGCTTTTTCGTAAAAGTGACGACACACTTTTCGTAGTTTTCGATGACGAAATGAACTACCGAGGTCGTTTGGATCTATAAATCTAGAGTACGCGGAATATTAATTTTCGTTTGCCGGGCAATTTGGGTAATCGATAAACGTGGTTTCGTTGTAGTTTTCGAGTACCTCGAATTCGATTATTGATCGAATGATATAAATTAAGGTAAGGGAGGGGAGGGGGAGTACGAAAGAGAGAAGAGTTTTCTTTTAAAAAATTGCCAACGATGAAGTCGGCCGAGCGAAGAGGCACTATAGGTAATGAGACTGTTTGCCCCTGACTGAGTTCATAGTCTTCCAGGAAGACAACGACGTTGCTGCGCTTGTGCAACACATACACGCACGCACATCCGCAGACGTTAAATCTCGTAGTGGAAAGAATGAATTTGTTTTGCGATTTTGAAATTAAGCGATGGAAACTTCTCGTCTAATTAATCGCAAACACGAGTTATCTTATCATTAGCATCGCTAGTCGTTCGGGAGAAAGACGTCCATGTCTATACATAGCCAAACTGCTATCGAGTAAAACTAATAATCGAGGTTAAGCAATATCGATCTTCGCGTCCCTTCGAGCGAAGGCTAGAAGAGAGCGCGGATACAACGTGTATATAGATGGCATATAAGAGTTAAACGTTCGAAGTAGCGCGAAGTATGTATCTACCGTCCCAACCGTTCTCGCAACACGCGTCACCCTCGTAAACGAGACCGTTTAGAACGCAACTACGCAGAATCGATAATTCGCGAGAAACATTAGCAATTTATAGGACACGTCGCGTTCGATCGCAGGTCACCAGTGAAACGGGGATAAACGGCGATTGTCTTCCTCCTGATCGCGGAGCTTCGACTGGCGAGCCTAGACCGATGCAACATCGACGATAAGTACGCCGCGTTTCCTTGAAAAAGCCTAGACATTTCAGCGATAGAAATGACGACGAGAAAGAGAAAAGAAATTACATTCTCTTCTCGACCAGCCCCGGGAGTTTGATCCCGTTCTATGCGCCTATGTACATCGCCTAAATACCAAGACACGTAAGAGAACGTACGTATATAGAGAGGGACATGTACTACATACATATAATACGCGTATAGTATATATCGGTATCCGCCGTGGTTTCTCCTCGCTTCTGGCGTATCCCCAGGTTTCTGTTCCGGTACTTCGAACTGCTTGGTGTTTGCCAAGAGGGATACGGATGCTGGAGGGTTTAGAAGGAGGCGACGGAATGGGTGACCGGGTGGCTTTGAGGGTGGTTCTGGAAAGGCGACGGGGGGAGGACGAAGCGCGCGCGGGGGAGAAGAGACGGAAGGAAGAGCTCGACTGGGCTGGAGGGAGCGAAGGACGACCGGGGAGGGGTAGCAGCTGATGCCTAAAAGAGGAAATCCAACTGCGATGGGCAGCGACTTTGATTTCCGCCGGGAGTTTCGCTCTATACGGAGCAGCCAGGCGAAGCCGCCTTTAATCATTCGATTGCCGACGCTTCGGAGCCTTCCTTGTGAATACCGAAGATATCCAGACCCGTGTCCTTCATCGTTCGCCTTCCCGTATTTGCGTAACACTTAAGCGACCGGACATCGAAAACAAGACAACAGCGACTTTCTCCGATCGGGATTCCTCATCGGCCCGCGCCTTTCCTTGGCTCGCCGATGCGCGATTCGTCGAGCCAACTAGACCGTGTCCCACCCCAACGCTAAGCGTCCTTCCTCCAGTCGCCAGGATGCTCGAGCTATCCAGTCAATTAGCCACCTTCGAGCTAACGAAAACAACTAGGATAGCGTCGATGACTCCGATCGAATCCGACCGCGCGAACAGTGAACCCGGCAGACTCCGATTGTCTCCCCACGTCCATCCTGACGAATTCAAAGATCGGGAGGCAACGACGGGACGACGAGCGCTCGGAAAGACGAATCCAAGACTGGCCGGAGCAAGAAATCGATAGAACGCCGAAGGAGATCTCTCTCGTGGCGGCTTAACAGCGAAGAATCCGCGCAAGCCCTTGCGCGAGACTGACCTCCAAGTCCAGCTGGTCCTCTTCCTTCTCCTATTCTTCCTTGTTCCGTTCCTCCGTCTTTCTCCCAGCTCGTGGCTCTCCTTCCCTCTCGTCGGGTCCCTCCTTCTCGCAGGATGGTGCTCACGGGGCATTCGTTTCCCGGTTTCCTCGGTGCTTTTTCCAATTCAGCCAGCCCTATCGTACCCGGTTGGTCCTCGAAGTCGGGGCAAGTGGATTATTGACGGCACGAAACAATGGCGTAGCTTTGTTCCGCGCACTCCGGACGTAATATGTTCGATGCAATGGGGCCGGTACGCCTGTCCGTCCATCAGTTTTGTGCATCGAGTGGCCCGGTAAGCCGAGCGAGTGCTCCTCGAACGACCGAGTCAAGTACCAAAGCCCGGGTACATCTGGCTGTCTGATCGGTGTTTATTAAAAATCATAGGAAACTGTACGGTCCCGTAAGTCGATCGCGCGTTCATCCCGATTCAGAATCGTTCCTTCGGTTCCGATCGATCGCCAGGGCGACGTCCAATCGCGTCTCTTCTCACAAACAGGAGCTAATGAAAAGTTCCCCGTGTTTCTAGGTCTACGAATCTGCGAATCGCTGGTGTTGATATACGGCGACCTAATGTCGATACTTAGTAGATAAGTCGGATACGTTTCTTGATCTTACGAGCGAAGCTAGACTGATACTATTAGATACATTAGACTATCAGATTTGAGATTGAGATTAGATATTTAGATTTGAGACTATTAGAAACGATTGAATAAATCCCCTCTTCTCGATCGAATCGGTTCAATTGTTCAAGACACCGTAACATTCGTGCTATCGAATTGTCTCCGACGATCCTAGCAACTCGCAGTTACTTCCGAATCGTTCGTCGGTTCCATTATTACGGTAGACTCGATATGAGATGTTACATCGCTAATTCGTTTACCGTTGAAGAACGTCGACGATTATTTCCTCGATAAGAAGCGGGAGAAAAATAGAGGAATGGAAAAGGCGTAGGCGAAACAGCAAGAAAAGCAGAGCTCTAGGCAGAGAGGAGAAAGATAAAGACGAAGTCGAGGCAGATTGTCCGTTCAACTATCGCTGATCTAATTCCGTCTTCGTTAGGTAAGAACGATCGCTTCGTTGCCTTTGAAGGCAATCGCGAAACGAAGACCTCTTGACGTACCTGAACTCGGTTACATCGTTTTTGATATTCAAAGATGCGTTATACGCTCAACGATTATGTATAAGCGAATAATCAGCGAGGAAAAGAGGTTAGGATCGTCAGGAGCTAACGCCAAAGAATAACAACGTGGAACTCTAGGCCTAACAGAGAAGGGTGATCGTCGCTCGAACGGTGGTATCGCGTTGGGAGAGGATATGACAGGCCACGTCGGAAAGAACCAATCGAAAACGTTCATTAAGAGCCGCGCTGTACGTACAGAAAGGCGCAGGTCGACGGTTTCCGCTCGAACGTGAACTGAGGATAAGTTTGGTCTCGGTGAATTTCGCTATGGAGGTCGTGATCCAACGTGCAAACATCCCTATGGGCAATGGCTTCGATTTGGTATCCGCCGGCGGCAACGAGCGACCGTGGCAGCATCGACGACGTCGCCTGGAAGGACGACGAGGACTAGAACGACCCTCCAAACTCAAAAGCGGTGCTCACCGTGCCGGAGACGGACCTGGAGATAAAACGATGCCGATCCATAATCAGAATGCAACTACGTCACCACGATACTTCTAACGTTCCATCAGCGACAGCGGAATGTCTCTTTATCCTTTAAGATGATCGCGAAGTATTTGCTTTGTTCTTTAGAACCATAGCGGAGTATCGCTTTGTCCTTTTAGATGATCGCAGAGTATTACTTTGTTCTTCAGGATGATCGCGAGCCAGGAACACTAAAGGGTCCTCCCCGGGTCCCTTCGATTCCCTTCTTGGGCCAAGTTCGAAGGCTAGCCTTTCCGGGTACTTCATCCACGCTCGACGTGGAAAGGAGCGAGTTGGAGCGAGTTCGATCGGATCGACAGGGACTCCGGAGGAGTTCCGGATAGGGAGAAGGACCCGAAGGAGACGAAAGAATCCAACGGCGCCACCGAGTAGTAACGCGGACGAATCTCGAATTAACGCGGCGGTGGATGTTTGAGCACCGCGCGTAACCTCCAAGGGGAGCGCCAGCGAGGGAGGTTTGACAGTGGCTGGTGGCTCCGAGGGATTCAATATAATCGCGCAATAAAATTCACTTACAAGCGACTATAGTCGTGGCAGCGGCCCCCTCGACCCCTCGCGATCCTCAGCTGGCGGCAGCCGACCTCCCTCCTTTCGCCTCGCCCTTTTCCTCGAGGTGGCCCCGCCACCCCTCGCGCCCTACCCCAAAGACCGAGAGTCTTTATCCCCCGACGACTGAATGGGGGAGAGTGGGGGAAGTATTACCGTCGAGCTTTCAACCGAGAAACTCCTCTTCCTCCTCCTCCTCTATCCTTCCCCATCTTCCTGCTCTTCCTTCTTTTTCCTTTCGAACTTCGTACTTCTTCCCTTTATTCCTTC
>JAITYT010000256.1:757695-775792 GCA_025433975.1 Liostenogaster flavolineata | reverse complement strand
TCTCTCTCTCTCTCTCTCTCTCTCTCTCTCTCTCTCTCTCTCTCTCTCTCTCTCTCTCTCTCTCTGTAGCGCGAGCGATGCAGCAGCAGCAGGCTCCTCGTTCGATCGACGTTCACCGTGGAATATACCGCGACGTCGGTTCGAAACAACGTTCCCCTGCGTTCCCAGTCGCTCGACGCATGGTACGAGCGTATTAATAAAGCGCCAGCGAAGCTACGGACACGTGGTTATACCAAGAATGCCGGGAGAAATATTAACGAAATATTAATGAAATATTGATGAAATCAATAGTTCGCGCGGCCGTCCGCCTAGCCGATGATCCAAGAAGATGGCCGTTACGTCATTCGGTCGAGTCTCAGACATCCACGCGACTCTTTTAATTCCTAAATGTTAGTTTGAGTATCCAAAGGCCTAGCGTGACCACAATGTCTTCAGCGACGTATTGGTCTATTGGTTTCTCGAATAGAATTGAAAAGAAAAGTTCCTTGAGACTTGTAACTTAGATTAGGACAACTGGCTGATGGTAACGGTAAAACACGTAGCTCGAAAGATTGAGTTATCGAGTCGAAATTCGATTACCCACGCGCGATGTAGCTTCGATCGGACGTCCGCCTAGAGAAGTGCTGAAAAAGGTGGTCCTTACGTCATTCGGTCGAGTCTCACTCCTATGTCTAACTTTAAGTGTTACTTTATGTATTCAAAGGCAAACGCGACGACAATGTCTGAAAAATTCCCTACGACTCCTAACCTGGACTAAAACAGCTGCCTGGCGATAACGTTAAAACATGACCATGTTAGTACATGTTATGCCGTGGTATGACATATTAGCTAAACACAACAATGTTGTTGCATCGAGATGCAAAGAGGAGATACGTCGAGTCAAAAATTGTTAAAATCTCGAGAGGGAACGAGGGCGGATCTCACGTCGCCTTCTTTGGTGCGAACCACTGACAACAAGACGGCTGAAAAGTGCAAAGAAGAACTTGGAAGACTTCGCGAATGACGAGATAAAATTCCTTCGACTCGCCCATGAACGAAGCCAACTCGATGAACGATACCGGGGATCAAAGTCCTTATCTTTTTGGCTCCCTTCGAGTCTCCTCGGCCTTCCATCGGCGCGGATGCGCGAGGCCTTAACGCAACCCAGCCTCGGCATCTTGATCTCGATGTTTCGATTGGCGCGTCCAAGGCGATAAAAACATCGCGATACCGCTCGAAGTAGACAAGATAAATCCACGTCGACGTCGCAGCTCCGAGCTTCGCGATTTCCTTCGCGCAAAAGCCGTCGCAAGCTTCGTCGATGGCGCGACACCCGTAATGCAATAATGCAAGGTGTATTTCTCGCTCGTTAGCAGCGACGTAAACTCGAACCGACTCACCGTCTGTCGCCTTCGTTCGTCGTCGTAATTCGTGGAACACCCTTCCACGTTTAAAACTTCCAACGTCGAACTTTTCCATCGGTCCGATGGCTTCCACCGCTTTTTAGAACGAATTCCGAGAGTTTCCTCGAGAGCCTCGTCGAACTCGAATTTCCATCCTCCGAAGGTAGACTGTCGACTGATAGGAGGTACACCGGATACACGGATACAGGTGGACCAGACCAATCTCGAATGGAAGTTTTTAAACCGAATTTTTCTCGAGGCTGTACAAAAAACTAGGATTTACTCCTGAATGCGATACAACAGAAAATTTAAGACGTCTGATATTATTGTTAAGAGAACAGTATTTTGTTGTCTCCAGGTATAACCTGAACAAATCTGATTGTCTTCTAAGAAGACGATACGAAACGAGATGCACAGGCTAGGAAAGATCAAAAAATTGGAAAATTAGGGTAACGGATTGAATTAGATCGAGGACACCTAAACGTGACTTCGAAGTGACAGTAGGCTGTAAAAGTAGGCTTTGAACAGAGAATCGACAAATGCCAACTTCTGAATACGATACAACGATGTAGTGAATTAATTCAGCAGTCTCCGTGCCTCCTACGTATCCGCGTCGACTTTTATTACTGGTCTTTTTTTCTCTCTCTTTCTAGGCACCGCAATAACCTCGTGAGACCGCGCGGCGAGGAACGAAGGAGAAAAAGGTCGAACGCCTCGCTTTCACGCCGCGTTTGCCTGATACCTAGTCGTCGGTCTTTTTCACTTTATTGGTCGATTCGTAAGCGCAAGATGACCGAGTGTGACGTCTTGATATATTTCCATCATACTTTTTTTATTTTTTTGGATTTTCGATGACGTAAGCGATCTAATCATCTTCCTTGATCTAGTGATCGCGAAATAATGAGAAACAATTGGAAGAAGTTAGAGCTTTGCATTGGTAACAAACTATCCGATCTAAACGTCTTTGCTATTTTACTACTTTTTTTTTGGATTTTCGGAGAGGTCGAGAACGTCGTTCGATGACGTAAGCGATCCAATTTTATTCCTTGATCGAGTGATCGCGAAATAATGAGAAACAATTGGAAGAAGTTTAGAGCTTTTGGACTGGCAAGGAAGAATCGGATCTAACGTAGTCGATCGGACGCGCGACGAAATTCCAACGATACAGTCGATGCTCTCGCAAAAATTCGTTCTACGTACTGATTCAACAAAGTTATCTTTTTCTTTTGTTATATATCTTATCGTATCAGAGGACAAGAATAGTCCCACGTTAGCGAAAAAGTGTATCGTAAAGCATGCAGCATGCGCGTCGACTCCGCGGGCAAATATACATACGATGCGATACGAGCGATCTTAACGTTGGTTCTTTAGAGCCGCTTTAGTTTTCGGTGACGATAAATACCTACTTAATTAAAAGCGATAGCCAAACGGCTCTTCTTAGCTTCAAATAGGTTTCTATCGCGATTGCATTATTACTAGAGGATAAATAGGTACCTCTGGATCGTCCCAAAGTTGCTTTTTTCCCATTGGCCTTTTTCGAGTAAAAAAGATCTCTCGAGCTAACTGTAAAATCGGCGTCGCCGATGTTTGCACGCGTTTAGCTTATTTTGAAGATTTTTATTACAAGTAGACACTCCATTCGATCCGAAATATATCAACTCGAGTCTTCGTTATCGAGCTCGTATTCATCGTTCGGATAAAGAGTTTAATATCGTTCTTCTTGATTCTCCAATAATCGACCATTATTATCCTTTGATCAATCTGTTCAAGAGAGTTCTATTATTTCTTCGTTTATACAGTTACGCCTCTTCGCGGAGCATCGTGAAATACTGGCATTATTGTAGGAAAGAAATTTGCAGAGAACTCATTTAAAGAATGAAAGAACTCCCTGCGAATCCTCTCGATGATATTTCCCTGGGCATCACCAAATCGATTTCAGAGATCTTCATCGTAGTCGAGCTAACGATATTTTACTTTCATCGCGAGAAATCGCAAAGAATATAAAACCCTTTAGCCAGCTGAACCATCAAACAAGTCGAGTTGAAGAAAGCATTTCTAACTTCGGTATTTTCCCAAGTCTAGCTCACAAATTAATGTACGAAGTTGCCCGTTTTACCAACCATCAGCCATCAGCCATCAAACATCAATAACCAAACATTAGACATCAACCACCAAACATCAGACATTAACCATCAACCATTAGTCTTCAACCATCAGGCATTATCTGTAAACTACCAGATGTCTGGTGACATCAGACATCAGCCATCAAAAACTAGACAGCCAGCAGACATCAGCCAGCAGACAGAAGCCTCGTCATTAACAGGGACACGATTCTCGAGTATACAGTGATTGGGGCGGCGTGTATCGAAGCGTCTTCCGATTAAACCAGTTTACACGGCTCGTAAGACGATCTGGATCGCGTTTTCGGAGGTTCGAGGGAAATGTAATCTGATTTTAGCAAATGCCCGCGAAACGCTTTGTATTAGCCCTGCACATATAGACACGTTCATTCCGCGCGGCAGAAGTTTGACGACAAAATATTTGTCGTTCAAACACCGCCCGGGTCCTGAAAGTCCCTCCCTCCCTCCCTTGCCTCCCTCTCGCTCCTTGTCGCTGCGTGTTACGCGTTACGGTCGAGTCGTATCACGCGACGTTTCGCCACGATTTTGTCAAATCTTCGTAGGCGAAGTACACAACGACCACGATAACGATGACAAAGTGAAATAAAAAGAGAAGATCAAAATCAGGAGAAAAGTATGTTGTTCTCGTGATGACTATGACCTAGCCCAACTTCCCTAGTAATGCTAGGTCCCTGGTAGACTTAGCTCCATTAACTAAGTAGTAGCTCTACACCCCCAGTAGCGCTAGTTCTGTAGTAATGTTACTTTCCTAGTAGTACTAGTTCCATGGTAGCATTACTTCCCTAATAGTACTAGTTCCGTGGTAGAGCTACTTCCCTAGTAATGTTAGTTCCATAGAAGCGCTAGTTCCATCGAATTATAGTAGCTCGAAAAGATCGAATGAACTCAGACAATTTCCAACCAAGTATCACCATGATGGGATCATCGAGTCTACTCTTTTTACAAAAATAGCAGACAACAAAATTCTGATCGACACGTTCCAACACAGAAAGAAAGTCATAAACTCGTGCATAGAGTCTGAAAGTATCACGTTCAAAGAATCTATGTACTCTAGATTTAGTCTAGATCGTCCTGTCTTAATAGGTTACCAACAAAAAAAAAAGCCAGAAAAGATCGTTGGAACGAGAAGAATCGCTTCGAGGCGCGTTCGAGCGCTCACGCACGTACGCGCGCGCAATTGCGTAAGTACGAGCGGTCCGTGCGCGGGCACGTGTCGTGTCGCGAACAAATAGACGATCCACACTTGCCGCTACCTTGGCACCGCGTGTTAACCAGGCTAACCAAGATAATCACTCATTACGAGCGTTTAGCGTGGACGGTAACGGCAGATCCTAGGCCTCGTCGATCGCCGAGAACCGTTTCCTCCCCGGCTTCGTACGCGTCGATAACGCGCCGAGTAACACGTATCGCAAACATCAGTGGGTTCTCGGTGCGATCTGGTTAGCGCACGATGGATTTCTTGGCCACGACGACACCAACGAGAAATTTTGCGAAAAATCCTCTTCGACTCTAAACTCTGGGAATGGCAAGAAAACTTTTTTAGCTTGCTCAAAACCAAAGATCGAAACTAAAGATTGAAACCACGTTCTACCAAAATCAAGATGAACATTCTTGATGCTTGGTTTCTCTGTTTTTCGTTTGATCCATGTTTGACTTCGACCATTGCTGAAAACTGTTTCTCTTCCGGCTTCCTACGCGTCGATAACGCGCCTAGTAACACGTATGGCAAACAACAGTGGGTTCTCGGTGCGGTCTGGTCTAGTTAGCACACGATGGATTTCTTAGTCACGACGACATCGACGAGAAATTTCGCGAAGAATCCTCTTCGACTCTAAACTCTGGGATTCGCAAGGAGACCTTTTTAGCTAGCTCGAAACTAAAGATCGACGAGGCGTTCTTCCAAGAACAAGATGGAGACTCGTGGTTCTTGGATTCTCTGTTTTTCGTTCGATCGATGTTTGTCTGTAATAATAGACCCTGGACTTCGACCATTGCCGATTTTAGCTCTGTTCTGATACGCTGACTTCTGGAAATTAACTCTTAAAATTGGGTAGCCGAGAATAAGATCTTGGTTCCTCTGTTTTTCGTTTGATCGACATTCGTCTATAATAATAGACCCTAGGCTTTGACTATTGCCGACTTTAGCTCGATTCTGGTACTCTGACTTCTGCAAATCGACTCTCAAAAATGAATAGTCGCGAATAAGAGCCTGACAATGCGAAACGTTGTTGACCCATAACGCGCCAACATACTCCGCTTGCAAACACGTATCCGTATCTCTTTGTTCAAGATCTAATCGAGTATGTAACTTCAAACAGTTTTCTATTTGAATTACAGTCGCGTCGTTTGCCTTTGCGCTATTTGCATCAATTCGAGTCGATCTCTCTCGGTATCGTTTAATTCTCTACGTTGCTAATGCGGCAAGCTAACGCGAAATACCTTCGATCCTATTCCCGTCCAGCGTCTTTGTCTTATTAACTATCATATTTTTCAAGTTCAGCAATTAACCACGCCGCTGAAACGTTTCAAATCGTTACACGACGCGCTAGTCAAGATCCTCTCTCGCATCCTTCACGTTCCGTAGCTGCACGTATCACGCTTTTCTACCACTTTGGTACCGTTCCGTGTCTCGAACGTACGACGACACGATCTCCGTGCTTTTAACGTTGCTCTTCCTTCCGCGTAAAAGAGCCACCATCTTGTCGACTTGGCGCTGCCCTTTTTCAAACGTACGATTAATTATCGCGAAAGCTTTTGTCGGGGTTACTTGTTGCTTTCGTTACCCTGACGCGCGTATATGACAGTATAAAAACGTCTGCATTGCGACGAGAACTGTCAAATCCCGAAGTAACGTTTTCATCGTCGCTCTAAGCCTTCGGATCGTAACGCGACTTCTACGGCATTGATTTGATCTCTTACAGCGATCGAACATAAAATCAATCGTAATTGTTAAGATAAACAGACGTTGATTTTTAGAAAAAAAATTGTTAAGTTTTCGAAGAAAATAATGAACAATAAAATACACCGATAAAGTATTCGAATTTCTATTTTTATGAGTAATGTAAACGATTGAAGTAAATTTTAGAAAGGGTCGTATTCCAAGATAAAAATCGATACAACACTTCGACATTAATGGCAAAAAATCTGAAAATTAAAGAAGGACAATTTCACGATTCCTGATCCCACGATGACGAATTAATTCCAAATGAAAATCGATACAGCGTTTTAACGTTTATTATATAAATCTAAAAATAGAAAAAGGACAATTTTACGATTCCTAATCCCACGATGACGAACTAATTCCAACGCGAAAAAAATCGATGCAACGCGATCGACTTCACATTACCAAGATTTCCAAATCTTTCCACTCGATAACGAGAAAAGGGACAAAAATTTCCTTCTTTCCCTCCTCCCTCTTTTCCTCTAGAAAATTGAAAAGTTACAATTGCACTTGTGCATCACGATGTACGTCCATGTCACTCACGTAACGCCGCGGTCGCTTCGCATTCCACGTAACGACGCGACTCTCTTCTTCGTCTTCTTCGTCTTCTTCGTCGTCGTCGTCGTCGTCGTCGTCGTCGTCGCATACACGCGTTCGCATATGGCCGCGGAAGGTCGAGTGACGTGATCCCCAGTCGCGGCTGCGCAAATATTGATCGAGGTGCCGTCGTGACGAAAAATTCCACCGAACGGGAATAAAATGTCCGTGCGACACGCCGTGAAAGATGGCGCGTGACGACGACGACGACGTGAGTATGGCCACGAAGTCCATGCGCTCGACGCGATCTTTGATCGTTGGTCGTTGGTCGATTCGACATCACCTCTAAAAGAAGGAAGACGCAAACCGATGTAAGACGGCAACGATTTAACGAATCCTTCGAATCTGTTAGGTTGTTCGAAAAGTAATTTCGTTTTTTTAAATGAAAAAACGATTTTTTATGTTTCTTTTTTCTTTTAAAAAATCGTTGGGTAGAAACGAAATTATTTTCCGAACAACCTAATACTATGTTGGTGCGTATGAAATGTCGAATTTTTAAGTGAATATCTTACATTCGCTTAAAGTTTACATAATAATTTATTGTTTATAATTATTATTCGGTTTATCTAAAAATCCGACATCTCATACGCACCAACCTAACGGAAAGTCTCGGAAGAAAAGAAGACAGTCAGAGTTTCAAGAATTTATTCGTCTCGCTCGGCGTACGACCTTCCTATCGCTCCTACTGTTTTGCTCTTGTCTCTTCGCTGTTTTTCGCCGTACTACCGTCCAACCTCGACTCTACGATATTTTTCGTACGAATTTCCACGTTCGTCGTAGCAAGAAGGAACGCGTGTAAGTAGAAGATTAAAAGAAAGAAAAAAATTCGACGAAAGTATTCGCGTAGTTAGCGATAAGGATCGCGAAAAATAATCGCTTGGTAAGGCCAAATATTTATCCAAAATTTCCTCGATTCGATTTACCTACAATTTTTTCTATCTAGATGATTTATTTATCTATCTATCTATCATCTATCTAGATGAATGTAGAAAGATTCGAGTCGGAGGCGATTTATTCGCCTCTTGTATTTAATTATGGCACTCCCAGGCCATTTAATGCGATTCTCATCGAATCCGTCGCGATCGTCTCGTTGAAAATAAATTACACGCGGCCGGCATGAGCGACAAACACGACGAGATATTCCATTAGAATATTTCCTATATCGGAGAACCTCATCGAGGCAAATGGAAAACTCGAACGAAAGCAGATTACCGCTGAACATTAACTGCAAATATATCGCTTCGAAAAATACATCGGAAAATTTTAATTTACTTACTACATCCAGCTGTTGAAACAATAAATCGTATCGGCGATCGTGGAAACGTTGTAAATAGTGATTTTTAGCGATTAATAATACACCACTTCTGTAATAATGTCGTTATCAAATCAAACGTAGGGACGATGATAAATTTGGACTTTTATACGAACGTGAAAACAAAGAGGTGATAACGTCGCTCGTAATTCGAGAGATAATGAGAAGAGGCGGGGAGAAATTTGGCAAAGCTCGTAAAAGCGTTACGAGCCGGCTCGTGATCCGTATCTAAAAACATTACAAAAGTCAGGCAAATAACGTGATAAATCCTTCGTCGAGTGATTCCAAGGATTACCAGAGTTCAGAGATTCTTCAATAATGCAAAACTCTACGATATGAACGCCACTTGTTCCAAACGCTTCATTTCGATTTATTAGGCGCGATCACCACCCTATTGTTACCCTAGAGGACCTATTACTCGAAGGAAACGAGAAGATCCAACTTTACTCTATTTTCTAGCTTTCTTCTAACTTCTTTCCCCCGTGAGACTCCATCAATAACGAACCAGTCGATGCTAAATGCCGCATGATCCAGAGAGAGCAAAAGGTTCGATCGACGCGACGTAATCCTCGCAATCGAAGAGCGTAGGAGAAACACATCCCCAGGGCGGACCCAGCGAAGAACAGGTGGCAGGCGCTTGGCGTGGGGCGAAGCGCGCGTCCAACCACCCCCATAGGTAGCTGCTGGCTGGCTAGGTAGGCTGGTGGTAGGCTTTAGGGTAGACGAAGCCTTGGCTCGAGACCAGCTCGTAACGCGGGATACCACGGGGTCACAGCTGGGCGCCGTGTAAACGCTCGAGCCAACCCTCTTTTCTTCCGTGAGCCGACGTCGGCGTTCCCTACCTCAACCACCACCCCCTCCTACCACCCCTGTTCCTCTTCATCTTCTTCACGAGACTCGCCGTCACCCCGGCGTTTTTCGGCCCCCTGGTCGGCCCCTTCTAACGTGCACTCGACAAAAAAGACACGCGACCCCCTGCGGCCGCCGGAGACTCGCTTGCTGGTAGGGCTGTCACGGGGGTGTGAGGCGCTCGCCGCGATTCCTCGTGGTCGTCTAAAGTGGTAAGCGTTTAAGGATAAGTACACGGTGCCTGCTGATTGAATCCTACTGGTTGAAGCCTCTTGGTGTCGCGAGGTATTCGATGTTATTCGAACAGGCGCCGATTGGCTACTGTCGTTGTCTTACGAAATAGAAATAGGCAATAGATAGAAGAGGTGTCTACTAAGAACTCGCTTTTTTCGATCGGTCGAAATTCCAAGTCAGGATTGGTTAAGATTGAGAGGCGTTTGGTATCTGGAATAGGAAAAAACCTTGTTTCATGGTGCTACGCGCTGATAGTGAGCGTAATAGTCGATAAATGGGTGTCGAGAGGATGGTAAATTTATAAATCGTAGCAGGAACGTAATTTAGAAAATACAAAAGACGATATTGCGAGGTTATGTTCGACTCTGTTTACCGAAGAAAGTAATCTTCGTAAATACTTGAGTCGATGTGCGTTACTATTTAAACAAAATTAACATTTACGCTGGACTTAGAAGAGCGCGCGCGCGAGAGCCATATGTTTATAAAACATACTTATGTCAAATTTATTCGTATGTATATCTTCGTTGTATTTATCGTCAAATATTTAACTTGCGATATTGTCATTAATCGCTATTAAACATTCAATATTTGTGCATTCGACTACTTCAAATTCGAAAGACGTTTCAATTATTTTTAATCAAAATAACACACCTCGTTATCTCGTCCTCCGTAGTTGTAAATAATATTCGTTGGTTCTGAAACTCGAGTAGTCACGTATTCGACGCGTCTTCGCCTACGCCTACGCGTTCAATCGCATTGACCTCGACTACTTCCCATCTATAATATCAGCGCACGTTTTACAACCTAAAAACGAATCTAACGTAAATCGAATCGCAATGCGAAAGATACGCGAAACGGTCGCGCGTTCCCCGCGTTCTTCTTATCTACGATTCTGAACTAATATTTCTCGAAAGAATATCGCGCACGCGCCTAACGATATAATTCTAATCAAACGTGTCACCGTTCGTAAAGTGGTTTACCGAAGTGTTTGAAGAGAGACTCGAGCCGGGACTCTTTTACTCCTCTTATTCCTCGAGATTGCATCGCGATGAAAAATTGAAAAAAAAGACGGAAACAGAAAAATAAACAAATTTACTCCGATCATTGAAAAAACTACGAGAGCGAAACGCGCTGCTTGGAAAAATTCGCGAATCACTTCGAAACTTGTAGGTTCTATCCTAGAATCGGAGGATCAAAGCTGCGCGAAGGTTAACCTATTAGCTGCCACGATGCCCATTTGTGGATTTTGGAATTTTACGTACACCACTCGGCGTCAAAAATACGCCTAACAGTTTAGTTTCACTCTACATTTATCAGTCAATATTGTGCGTAGCAGTAAGTGTGTATTCCGTGCTTCGTTTCTTTACAACGAGCAAACAAATTCGAAATTCATCTATAAGTTCGAACGAAACAGAACCGCCGTATTCGAAGCATTATATTTTTGCTTTGGTTTTTATACTATGATAAAATATCGTACATAAATATGCAATTTAGAGATTACAGAAACGATCTGTTACTCACTCAGTCTTTTGCTTTTTATTGAAATGATTTTATCGATCATTTTAGAAACCTATTTGGGGAAATATCAAATATTTTCGAAACAAAACATAATCTGAATATAATTATACTGTTACGCAACTTTTTGTGCATATATATGCCAATATATTATTATTATTATTATTATATATTACATTAATATATAATATATTAGGCAATATATAGGTAATATAATAATATAATATATTAGGGCAGAAATTTCAAAAAAAGATTGAGAAAAAAGAAACGAATTTATTCCGATCATCGAAGAAGCTACGAGAGCAAAGCGCGCTCCCTGGAAAAATTTGCGAGTTACTTCGAAATTCGTAGAATTTATCGTTCGGGAAGGATCGAAGGATCGCGAAGATTAAGACACGCGTTGATTCGTTACGCGTCGATCGGCCGATTTCACGGCGGAAGAGCGGAAAAGTCGCGTTTTCATCGAACGAACGCCGTCGCTCCGGCGTTGTTTGTTCTCTCGAGTTTCATCAACTGCCATTCGTCGCTCGTGTCGCGGTCGTTCGCGCGTGTTGCTTTGATAACGACGCACAGTTAAAGAATCGCTTTTAATTGTGCATACATATTTATATCCCCGCCGAGCCTCTCCCTGTCCCTGGCGAGCTACCGTCTAACTCCCTACCATCGACACCAGCACCACCTTCTCCCTGCTCTTGGCGCTGCTGTTGCTCGGTATACAGGCGTCGCGGCGAGTAAGCGAGCCTCCTGGTGTGTGTACAAGACACGTTTACAAAATTTGGGTAAATATGTAGATATTTACACGATAAAAGAATATTTACTGGGTAAATGGCGTTAAATCACTTGGTAAAATACATTGCAATCTTGATCGTACGTATCATTGAATTCCGTTACTCTTCGGCAAATACCGTACGAGTGACAATAACTTTGCGCCACGCGGTAGATAAATTTGTAAATCGTCGTAGGAGAATTTCAAGCAAACACAGGCGACATACGGTGGCGGCGGCGGCGCGCGCGCGCACGAGAGTTTGTTGGGAAAATATTTAACCCCTTCTTCTCTGGCGTAACGACGCGATACATAATCGATAGGCGGCTGGATGATACCGAGTTCGCTGATGGTTCGCTCCGTCTCGCGTTTGGCCAACTTCTTGGCGGCTGATTAAACCACCTTCGCACACAACGCGCACCCGACGTATTTCGATAGGAATTTTATTTGTTTTCCCGCTTGCTTGTTTGTTTGCTCCCGCCATTTTTCGTTTTACTCGGCAAACATAACCTAAAAATATCTTTCGCGAAGAATACGTTACACTTGACGCGGCGATGATCGTTTCGCCGTTGTCCCATCGGTTTCCGTGTACTTTGATGGTCGGCCGACCCTATAGCGCCTATAGGCGCTCGGGCTGAGTCGCTCCCTCCGAGCACGCAGCGCCCATGGGTATTAACTCTTTTTTGTGTGTTAACAAGCTTGATAAAGTAAGCGAAGTAAACTAAACTAATTTGGGTGATTGATTTGATTGAGAATGAACCATTGAGAACCCTCACTGTCATGGCTGCCACAACTAGAACAGTGAATTATTTTGAACGCTCACGAGTAGATTATCGAATCCCTGGGTCTAATCGAGTTTCTCGAGCAATAATTCGATCCAGTTATGGTTATCATTCGATCTGTGTCGCTTCTGTTGATATGTCGACCTAGAGATTAGTCTGGTAAGGAGACAGCGATGATAGAAACTGATTTAAAGGGGTTTTGAAAATCATTTCAGAATTAGATTCAACGTGAAAGATGCTTTAAAATGGCAACGATTTATGATCAACGACGTTGCACTTAAAGCTGATTAACTTCAATGCTGCAAACGAGGAAGTGAAAGTCTCCGATATCTTTAATCACCGAATTCTTTTCAATGTTTGAGATTGACGGTATGTTTAAGATTAAGTAAGTAAGATTAAGCGATGTACTTCCAAGGGACTTCGATCTACGAGTGTGTTTTTCTATTGTTAATAGGCACGGTCTACGCGATCTGCATTCGTAAACAGAAAATAAAAAGAGATAACTCGATATCGATTCCGATGGAATTAGCCCTGGACAATTATTCTGGACAAAGTTTGAACAGAAATTTTCGGCTGGTCACGTATCACTCGCTCGTCTGGACTAAAGTGGACTTGAATAAATCTTTGAACTTGGAAAATCGTACTCATGAAACCATCCCAATTGTTACTTCCGTATCTGATCAAATGAGCTAGAAGAAGCGAAACGAACACTCTTCGAGGTCGTCATCATAGAGGCTTCGAAATTGATAAATTCATCAGCATCAATAGAACAATAAAGTATAACACAACAACGTCGTAACGTTTACACGTAGCGGCTAAAATCACGACCATTCGTAACGCGATGCTTCTCCAACGTAAATAGGTCGTGATAGGACATCAAAATGCAGCCATCTACAAATACGTTCATCGTTATTTGCGAGGCTGTCCTTGATGGTGGAACAGTACGTTGCTGGATGGTTAAGTGTTAAAATTATTGGACAACGGTGTGCGGCGTTGACTTATCGCGTCCGATTTAACAATAATCTCCAAGACCATCCCTCCCTCCTCTATCTCCTCCCCCAACTTCGTTGCCGCGTAGAAGCAAGCGCGCGTATTCGAAGCATAGCTGTTGGAGCCAACGAGAAGCTAATTCCAACAACAACGTTAATCGCATTAGCGTCGTATCGACGATAAATCAGACAATTAGCGGTTCGTAAGCGCATCGTAAATTGGTATTATCAGAATCGGTTGACGCGTTTTGACGCGTTTGTTTGGTAACGCGTTGCGGTATCACGGCCGTGTGCACTTAGGATCATCGAAATGTCGTCCTTCGTATCACGTTGAAAGCGTCCCAAAAAAAATCCCGCGAATCCACTCCACTTGGTGTAGATACTTCGATCGTGGATAAATTGAGGTAAAAAGATGACGCCATTTTTAATAGTAGTTCTTCATAGCGGTAGACACGGAAGTTCTCCGATGTGAACTGGAATTCGCATTTGTCTCACACTCAGCTACTCTAACAACGTTTTGGTCTATCCAGCCAAGTCGAAATAAAGTGAATAATATGGAATAGTAATATGAAATAATAATATGATTTTTCTAAATACCAAACGAACTGAATTGTTGATGACGCCACCTGATGGGACATCTAAGTACGAACCACCGATGGTACACGCTTATATATCGTTCTATCGGTCTTATCAGCGCAAAAGAACATGCCCATTCACGTTCTCGTTCCTGATATTATTCCTGCGTTTGTTCGCGTCGCTTAAAGACCACGGAGACGCGCTATCAACGCGGAGAAGCTCGGTAGAGTTTTTAGAGTCTATCATGAGCTATCTCGTTGCGCGGTGCCGTAACTTTTCCCACGGCTTTCGCGTCTGCCACTACTTAAATAGCAATCGTCTCTACGTATGGGGAGAAGTTAATCGAGACACGTCGGTACCTACGAGGCGGCGATGTTAACCACGTTTCGATGATACTTCTAGACCGTTCGATATTACGTACCAATTCCCTGAGGCGATCGAGCTATCCCAGACGCGAGGCGCCATTCCCATAATTTCCCATGCGCTTTACACCCGTGACGACGCCGCGCTACATCGCCCAGGGTAGTTCTAAGGGTAGGTAAGTACACTTATGCACGATCGGTGGAAAATTGCACCTCGGCTCCTCCCTTCGGAATTGTTTCTCATGCCCAAGACGAAATATCGCGCGTACTTAGCCTACAAAGAAGACGACGACGACGACGACGACGAGAGTTTGCTTCGAACAATATTCGATTCGGTAGAGTCGGTTTTGGAACGAATATTAGAAGGACAATACCAATAGGATCTTAGAAATACCCCAAAGATTGGAGTCAGACCTGGAATTAGGTTCGATTCGGTTACTCCTGATGAACGAATTTGTAATGACTGCGAATTGATCCCCGACCTAAAAACCCATTAACTTCCTGTCTTGTATCAAGATCAACTTTACGATCCATTAGCCGTCACTCGATCGTGTTACGAGTTGAATGATACTTAAAAAATGATGGAACGAACTTGGCGGATCTCGGTCGAAGTCGAAACCCATTGCGAAGTTAGACAGCCCTAAATCGTAGCTAGGATCGCCTGGAGAAGAAAATCATCAGCTTCGATCTCAGTAAGCTCGATCCTAGGTAGAGCTTCGATGTCTGAATTAGCTAAGGAGTACGACGACCTCTAGGGCGACCCCAGAAACGTTTTTAGGTCCTCCAGGCTACTCGTCATCGATACGAATCGGTTCGAATCGTCTTATTCCCATAAAGAGAGAAAGTAGGAGGGGAGGGGGAAAGGCAGCGGCCCCAAACTCGTGCGCACGCTCGGAATGTTTTGACAGGGGGTGAGCGCACGTGGCGCATAGCTGTTTGTAAAACATCGCCGTCTCCTTTATCGTGCCGATATTAAGCGGCCGTGGGCCACGTGATCACCGCCGTACGAGGGGCATTGTTCGCATTGTTGCGGCTCGATAACCGATGGATGAAGAGCCAGTGATAGGGCATTGTCGTCGCGACGACGGCGTTGCAGGCGTGGGGCCTGCGACGCGCTCGGAGACGCCGTCGTCATTTCGATTCTACGCACGCGATAATCTAATTGAAATTAATACCACCTCTCGTCGATTTTAAACGACCCAACCCCGCGTCGACGCGGGGAGAATTCGTTAGGTCCTGTTAATCGTCGTCCTTAAACCGATGGAGGATAAATAAGGGCATTGGGCCTTCGCTTCGCCAGGTTTTAACCTGAAAGAAATACGCACCGATGAGCCACTGTTCCATCATGTCCTCAAGAAAAGGTCAAGTTCATTGTTAAGTGGATTCTGGGAGAATTTGCGCAGAACTGGTTCAATCGTTGAACATTGATCCATTCGTCTTTTCGATGGCTTTTTATGTACCACATGGGTCTAACTTCCTGAACCGGGAAGTTAGAAGACTATCGATGATTACTGATTAACAATGACTAGAACCTATCTCGCACCGCTAATCTTATCAGTTCCTAGACGAACTGCCTGTTCTTAGCCTAGTCGTTTTGGAATACAGTTTTCTTGCGTACAAAAGACCATCCTGATACTACCATCTCACGAACGTATCGTACTACCAGGGCGCAGTAACGGTCTACCTACGCTCGACCTAATCCCTAAATGCGAGTCTCTACGTCGTTCGTTAATCTCATACGTGACTTTGGCAGTCGAGTCGTTCTCTCGCTCCAATAATTCGGTATTCCTAGGAAAGTATGACGCGCCATTTCGGGGCATCGTTCCCGAGAAACTGCAGTTCGAAGTTTTTCCGATCGTTTGGCGTTTACAATAAAATTGTTCGCTAAAGCGAATTATAAGTAATCTCTATCGTCAGAGGTCAATTGTACCTCCGAGTCCGTGGCTAACCTAAAAAACAGAAAGGTATTTTTGCGCCCTGGCAGCCGATGTAAACGACCGGAATGTATAATATTCCTTCCCTCTCCTCGCCTCTCTCATCAAAGTAACCGACGGGAACGCTGCTGCCAGGACCACGACCGCGAGTAATTCCCTTTGGTTATCAAGTGTCCAATTAGCAAGCCGATGTAAATACACCGAAATTTATTTGTTATGCACGCTCTAGGGATTTCTAAACGGCGAGCTTCATCGATACGATTTGCCCGTTTTAACCCGTTTTAACGCGCGTAGCTTTTGATCGAACGACTCGATCCTCAAACAGGTTTATTTTCCCGACCATCGGAAGTTTGCTCTGTTAGTAAACTTTTCGAAGCGGAGCAGACAAAACGGGGCAAAGATAAACGTTGCTACGGGATAAATCGGATACAACTGCCGATGTTCCGGAAAGTCTGCGCTTGTTGAACGGGATGAAGGGAAAGAGGAGGGGGGAAAAACAGAGGAAAAGACAGCGCTTATCGACTGTCGACTTGATTGTAATCCGGAGCAATTTTGAATTATCCGATATTTCGAGATAAGAAACGAGAATAAGCGCAGCCAACGATGGCAAATAAATATAACGCACGATTAACAATTTACAGGGTTTGTGTCGATAATTAACTGCTTCCAATATTTGGCGCTTCAGTTAGAGTAAGATTAGCGTTAATTTAGACGTAAGTTTCAATGTAAAGGAATGAAAGTGCGATAAAAGGGTGTTGTAAAAATCGCTGCAATTCTTGGAGGAGCAGAGATTACAAACATCCACCCATCTGTCTACGTATATTTATCTACTACTACTAGATTAAGAAGAGCAAAGGTTTGGATGTGTAATAGCGCGCGGGGGAGTTCCTCTTTTTTTCTAAGCTGAGTGTGGAGGATAAGTGAAAGTAAGTTGTACGTAGAAAGTTGGTGAAAGATTGTAAAAATGTCTGCGATCATTAGAGGAACAGAGAATAAAAATATTTATCTATCTATCTAAATATTTCTAATATTATATATATATAAATACAGTTATTATTTATATTTATCTATTACTATTACAACTACTATTTACTACACGTTAATTACGTATGAATGGTGTACTCCCGATATCCTAGAGGAAATCGATTTGACGTTAACAAATTTATATCTTGTTCGACGTTGAGCTACGTTGAGCAAAGATGCTACGCGGTGCATGGACGTGCGATCAATCATGACGCAAAACCTTCGAGGAAAATCTATTTTAATCGTCCGTGCCGTATCACCGTAGGTATACACACCGGTGACGAAGACGAATCTCCCGACTAGCCTACATTAAAATTTCGCGGGAATTAAACTACGATGAGCATATTACGAATTACGATTTACGGAGAGGTGCTTCAAAAATTCTCATAAATTTCTGCATACGCGTAGTCAGAAACGCTCAAATCGACAAAATAATACTCGCGAGGACGTCGTTTTAATCGCGTTCGCAAGGTAGTACCGACATCACTGTCGATGTTAACTCGCTTTAAATTCTATATTAAAACTCAAACAAAAATTTCGTTATGGATTTTGAAACATGCTGCGAGCGATCGCGAATGTTCGAAAAAATCTCTGTATATTTTCAACGGTACCGAGAAATCTCTCGTCGAATTGGAAAGCACGAGGAACGACGGGATAATTTTCGAAAAAAAACTCGAGCGTTAAAAAATATGCCTTA
>JAITYT010000256.1:734562-749722 GCA_025433975.1 Liostenogaster flavolineata | reverse complement strand
AAGAACGGGGAAACAAAAAGAGTCGAGTAGAACGAGGAATAGCCGAAAGTGTCCTCCGTCGTACTTAAAAATGGCCGATTCGAACTTTTCCAAAGACCTGGCCACGATGACACCCTGCATCATTAATCCGCCTCCCTCCATCTTGTCAACCAATCGATTATTTTACAAATTATTCGTGGAAATTCGAACGAGCTCCATTATAATTTAAATAATGAATACGTCGATTTAAATTGCTAGGAATTTGAAATTGTTTGTACTGTCTTTAAATTAGGCGCGCGCGCGCGCGCGTGGCTTCATCCTCGAATAAATGTATTTCATGCGATTTTCATGAGGTTAACGTAACGATGATTCGGTGATCATCGTTATCTTTATCGATCTGGTAAACTGCGTTGTTAAATCTGTCCTATTGAACATTACGCCTATGACTTGAGTATTTAAGCAAACAGATTAAAGTGGCTCGAATTTCTCCCGTATAAATTTACGTGTTATTAAGGCACGAGCGATTGCGCGCGTCGCTTCAATTATCGTAAAAATTGTTCTGCTAACATCTAATTTGCATTAAGTATCGATTCAGATGCGCATTTCTGTGGAATAGCGACTCTCAATGGTAACATTTTTCATAGATCGCGTATGTATTTATCCAGTTGAAAATCCCTTTTGTAAGTTCTACGATTTAATGACGACATTTTCGCGATATTTCTCTCAGCACGATCATTCTCAATGAGTCACAAAGGCGCAACTGAAGTGAAAAGTAAAAAAGAAAGGAAAAACAATTTAACGCGATTGGACCCACGTCGAGACATTAGGATTTAATTCGGCCCGATCGAATCTGATCGCGAGCAAACGTTACGAAACACGCCTGGGTCTCGTGAATATTTCATTCGATGAGCTTTGAGCGCGATGATCGATCGACGCGGCCACTTTTTGCGTGCGAATCCCCGCCATTCGGTTTCAGTTCGCCAAACTGGAAGTCTAAAGCGAATCGAGACCGTAACCGAACTTCTCCGTCCGCGTGTTCCCGTCTAAATTCGATCAACAACTGTCGCACTGTAAAAATCCGAAATTCCAGTCGAACGGGCAAGGGACGTGTAGAGTCGGCTCTAAATCTTCGCGCCAGCTGGATCTCGGCGTGAATTCTTCTCAAAATTCTTTCCATCAGGTTGTACGCAAAGTGATCTCGTTTCTTTTTATGAAAATAGCGTTTCAAATTATCACGAATGGTCGAATTCGATAAATTAATTAACCCCTCTGCGCGGTTCTCAGTACGTGGTACGTCGCAGTCGGCAGGCCTCATTGCGGATATTATTACTTAATAGAGTAAGCGATTTAACATAAGGTTGATTTTTTTTAATTTTAGAATAAATATTTAAAAAGATATAAATTATTTTCCGCAATGCTGCGAAAAGGGAGATTTAAAAAATTTTAAATACCGCGAGTAGGGCCCAAGCATTTAAATTCCTATACCGGCTTGAAGGGTTAAGTCCTCCGTTAGGAAAAAACGGAATTACTTTCCGAACAACCTAATAGAACGAAAAATTAACGAGAAAACGTATCGGGTGAACCGCGATCGTTTCTTCGCGTAACGAGACATTCTACGAACACGATTAAAATCGTAATGACACGCGATATCGATCATAGATCGAAGGATAGATCGACTTAGGGTTCGACGATTTCCCTTGGAGTCGGCACCGCGAAATCCTGGAGACCAAAGGCGAGATCTGGCAGAAAGGAACCGCGATGAACAGACCGACACGCATCGACTTATTTCGCTCGCGCTGTACGAGAAGATAAGGTTAAGTACCCGGTCTTGAGATAAGTACCTTTTTATTCTCGGAAAATCTGCGGTCTCGAGAAGCATTCTTACCGGTCGTTTATTGCGTCCACGCTCTGGCAAACCGACAAACAGACAGGCAGACAGACAGACAGACCAAGCAGACATCCAAGAGATGATTCGAGTCTGTTTGCGTCTCGAGGAGATTACACGATGTATCCCGACCGAATATCTTCGCGTTTTTGAATTCTCGTTCGCGACGTGGAGGGGAGAGGGGGAGAGTAAGAGCAAGAGGAAGGTGTAGGAGACACTGATTTATGACGGTCGATCAGCTCGACGAATTTCGCCGTTATCGCGTATGTATTTTCGCGCACCTGATAATGCGAGACGCTCCGATAACGATGCCTTCGACAAAAATTTAATAAATATTAATATTCGCGTCTTATGTAATGACAAGGGAGATTCGGACTTTGCAAAAATACGCCAACTCTGGAGCTCGGTGGAGCACTTCGACGAAGTCCAGTTGGTCCACTACACTGACCTGTCGAATTCACTACTCTGAACAGTGAGATCCACTACTTTGAGCTGTGGGATCCACTACTCTGAGCTGTCTAATCCACTACTCTAAGCTGTAGGATCCATTACTTTGAGACACTGAGTCCTCTATTCTGAGCTGTAGAATCCACTACTCTGAACTGTAGGATTCAATACTCTAAGTTGTGAAATCTACTAGTCTAAGTTGTGGAATTTACTAGCCTAAGTTGTGGGATCTACTACTCTAAGCTGTAGGATCCACTACTCTGAACTGTAGAATCCACTACTCTAAGTTGTGGGATCTACTAGTTTAAGATGTGGGATCTATTACTCCGAGTTGTTGGATCTATTATTCTGAGCTGTTGGATCTACTACTCTGAGCTGTAAAATCCACTACTCTGAACTGTAGGATCCACCACTCTGAGCTGTAGAATCCACTACTATAAGTTGTGGGATCTTCTACTCCGAATTGTTGGATTCGCTACTTTAAGCTGTTGGATCCACGACTATCAACTGTGGAATTCACTGCTCTGAGCCGTTGAGTCCAGTACAGGGAGAACGTGTAAAACGAACTTTCGGGCATCGTCAGTGTTCCAATCGACTTCCAGAAACGGCTTGATAAATTTTTTTGCGACGGAACGTTCAGGCTACGAACTCCATCCGAGGTCGACGATGGAAACCTCGACGGAAAGAACGGCGATCAGAAACACGGCGCTTACGATTCAAGAATCGAGGGCACCGTTAATCAACGTCGATTAATTAACCGATCGCCATTGATATCCGGAAGAAACGACGTCCACCGACGAAAGGAGTTCCTCCCCTTCGCCCGATGTAATCCGATTTCGCGAACCCGTTCGCCAACACCTAGGGATCGCTTAATTAGTTGTATCAACTACCGTCGAGGCAACGAGATGGACGTGATTTGACTAACGAGGCGAATTCTTAAATTAACGAAGAAGCTCTTGCCTCCTTTCCCCTATCACCCTTCTCCTCTCCTACCTCCAGCCCACACCCTTTGCTACCCTCAACCCCCTTACTTTTTTCCTCACTTCTTCCCCTTTTTTTATCATCCTCCCCCTCGTCTCCTTGGACTCGGAGCTGGCCATTAAAAGACTCCGTTCAACGTAGCGCTTTTTGATGTCGTTCCTTCTCCTACTTGGCCTTCTTCTCCCTTCCTCCGCTAACCTCTCGCCCTACTGTCGCGACACCTTCGTCTCCAGCACCACACTCCTCCCCTGCTTCCTCGATCGACCGTCTCCGATCAACCAGAATCGATTCTTCGTTGATTTCCTTCTTAATTCCTCACCGGTCTCTGGGTCTCCTCTTGATAGACGTTAGAGTTCTGCAGACGTCTAAATTTCCGACTTCTCGCGCCCGTCGGCCAACAGAACTTCTCTGGACTACGAAGAATCGCGCTGTCGCGACTCGCCAAGTTGTGTTCTTAGACTCAAAGGAGTCCAACATCGGCCAGGAGAGTCCAATGATCGTGTATGTTGAATGGGTGAAGCATCTTGACTTTTGATAATTCTCTCATGTTCGATTTGACGATTAGGTGATCGTAAGATGATGATAAGATGATCGAACAACTTCGTCTAAGTTCGTCTAAATTCGTCTAAATTCGGCTCCCGATTGTTTCTGTTTTACACGAGGAACGCTTTACTTTATCTGCGTTTAATATACCTACGCGATCTATATATACCTTCTCGTATCAGTTCCGCGTATGGCAGTTTCTTAGAAAAAAAAAGAAAGGAGAAACAGAGATAATTAGACTCATCGAATTGTTCTTCGACCCAGAGGAGTTCAATAAACGTCCATGTTGACTTTCTTACTTTTGGGAACATCTTAACTTTTGGGAATTCTCTTACGTCCAGTTTGACGATTAAATGATCGTAAGATGACGCTAAGATGATTAAACAACTTTGTCTAAGTTCGTCTAAATTCGTCGAACTTTGGCCCGATCATCCGTGGTTTCGCAGCTACCCTAACAGTAACATTAAACATAAGATCCTCCCGATTGTTTCTGTTTTACACGAGGAACTCTTTACTTTATCTGCGTTTAATATACCTACGCGATCTATACATACCTTCTCGTATCAGTTCCGCGTATGGCAGTTTCTTAGAAAAAAAAAGAAAGAAAAAGAGAAAAAAAGGAAGGAGAAATAGAGATAGTTAAAGTTTCCACGGCGATATCGTGGAAACGCGAACGCCGTTAGGCCATTCGTCACGATGGAGGAGGAAACGCGGAATCGTGAATGGCGACAGGTGTCGCCGCCTTCTTAAGACGTTAAAAATTATTACGAGGACATCGATGGTAGCGAGGAAAAGAAGATTGGTCGTTCGCGCACGAGCTTTCGACGCGCTCGTAAATTAACGACGAACGACCAATGGAGCGCTCGTACCAGGAACAAAGCTGACGTCCCCGTTGTTAATCATGCGGGCTCTTAATTGATGTCACGCGGTGCCGTGACGTCGTCGGTCTTAAAAACAAGCGCGTATTCCGTCGAAACGTCTTCGATCCTAACAGCGAAATCGCCGAAGGACTGCGATTCCGACGAGTTTTCTACGCGAAATACCATTTCTCTCTCTTTTTTCTTGTACGAAGCTCGACGAGCCTGAAAATAAAGCTTGTTTTCTTCTCTTTAATTTTGTCATTAACTACAAATATCCGAAGATCAAACTCCCGATGTAACAACGAAGTAAACTTAGTACGAATCAAGAGGAAAGAACGAATTGATTGATTTAATTTTAAAATATGAAATGAAATTGATGAATTAAAGCGTGTATCACGAATGGTACACGGTAAGAACCTCGGCAAATCTGGGGAAAAAGCTAACTTTCTCCTCTTTCACTTTAAAAAATGAAATAAATAGAAATGAATAAAAGCGTGTACCACAGGTGGTACACGAGGTAAAGAAAAACGCGTTAACATCAAAATAAAAATATTTCCACGGATATTAATCGCCTGGAAACGATTCCACGACCTTCTTGCCATCGATATTCGAAGAAAAGCCTTTCAAAGCCTCGCGATTCGACCCGTTGAAATCGTCCGATTGATCAAAACTAAAATTTAAAAACTGAAAAACTAAAACTGAAAAAACGAAATATTCTTCCGGATATTCTTCCGAACGTTCTCTTTCCTCGCGTAAAAGCTGGGGAGCGTCCGGATGCGCCAACGACGATAATATTAACGGCTTCAACGTGAAACGAGCCGATTTTACCTTACGCGCTCTCACGAGCGACGCTCTCTCGACACGGTCGGATATCTTATCGCCGTCGCGGCGCAGTCCGCGTTATCAGCCAATGTATTTATGGGGTTGGATATGAACCTGGAGGATAGATAGATAGATATCGTCGAGGCCCGCGAGCCTCGTGAGTTTAGTTACGCAGGTAAAGCGTAGCAACGTATCGCGCTGCCTCGCGTACAAAATTAGATATTGCGAGCTTGGGATCTCGTGCTAAGGTGCGCGGGGATTCTCTCTCTCACTCTCTCTCTCTCGGTCTGGCTCCCTCCGGGTTTATCCATGACTCTCGGTCGTCGTTGATCGTTTATGCGACACGTAACCTTCGCTCGGCACGGTAGTTAAATTCCTTCTGAATTACGACTTTCAACGAAGCGAACGAAGACGATGAACGATTCGCCGCCACTCGGTCCGATCGTTTTTCTATCAGGCGAGAAAAATCGAAAATCGATCCGATTTGCGAGAAACTCACTATTTTGATTAGTCGAATTAAATCCGCGTGAATTTAGCAACCAAGGCAATCCTGACTTCCTATTAATAGAAAGAAACGAAATAAAAGAAAGAAAAAAAATAAGAAAAAAAGATGTCGTTTCGCTCGTTCGATTATTTCGACGGATTTGTGAAAGTACGCGAGTCGATTTACTACGACTCGGTCCGATCGTTTTTCTATAAGGTGAGAAAAATCGAAAATCGATCCAATTCACGTACAATTCGCGAGAAATTTGTTGATAAATCGAATTAAACCGGCGTAAATTTAGCAACGAAAGCAATCCTAATTTTCCCCTAACGGAAAAATAAGAATAAAATAAGAGAAAGAGAAAGAAAGATGTCGTTCGTCAAAACGTCACTTTCGAAAGCGTCGCTTTTACGACTCGCAGCAGAACATTCGAAACGTTTCGTTCGTTCGATTATTTCGACGGATTTACGAAAGTACACAGGTCGATTTGCAGCTCTATGAATATGGATTCGCAGGTATTCGCGTTGATAAGTTTTGTAAGCAGTATCCTTGGATCGTCGACGTGCGTGCGTGAATATGATCGCGCGAAAAGAATGATTTTTCATTTTTCCCTGGCACAGAAAGTCTTCTTCTTCCGCGAACGCGATTGCTCTCTCGAGTGGTTTCGACATTCCAACGTGTTTGGAAAAGAAACCGCGAAAGAACCGTTTGCTGCGTTACGTCGAATACGCTTCGATCGTCATCCTACATCGGACAGAAATTCTCACGGGCGCGTAACGTTTCGCGAAAATTTTTGGCGCGTGGTGGCGCATCCTAACGACAAAAAATTAACGAATCCGACTACGAGCTCGCGAAATTAAACAAATAAGATCGGTTCGGTTTGAAATATTCCTGTGAATATTTATTCAACGAATATTCGTATCCGACCGGACCGCTTTACGGCAAACGAAGCGTCGACGTTGATTTTTTGTCGTTCGGAATATTTATGTTAAAAAATCACGCACGGACGAAGGAACTTCCCTGCAACGAATTATCGATTTTGTCGAATTTTTTTTTTCCAAAATGTCGACGTGCTCAAAAATATCCATTTACTTTCGCATTAAATGAATTTTATTCGTTCCGTTTTCTCCGCTTGTGCGCGGCGTTCGCGATGGCTTCCAAGTTGGATGAGCGCGTCGAAAGAAAAATATATTTTCTCGATATCGCCTCCAGAGCCACACTTTCCATCCAAATTACGTTACAGAGCAAAGAACGCGAAAAATCACATTTCGAAGCACACGAAAGCTCGATAGAGGCATTTCGTAGGCCGTCGAAACGATAACTTCGTACTCTGCTTTTGTATGGATACGTAGAATATTTTTAAGAGAAATCGTAATATCGAAAACGGAATGCTTAACGAGAAAAAAAAATGAAAGGAGGAAATATAATAAAAGCTCAGCGATACTAGAAAAAAAATATTTTTCCGAAATCGTTTCTAAGACTACACTTTCTATCCAAATTACGTTATAGAGTAAAAAAAGCAAAAAATCGCATTTCGGAAAGCTCGATAGAGGCATTTCGTACACCGTCGAAAGGATAATTTCGTACTCCGCTTCCGTAAGATATTTTTAGGGAGAAAAAAATCGTAAGATCGAAAACGGAGAATTTAACGAGAAATAAATTAAATGAAAGGGGAAAAAGGAAAAAGGAAAAAAAGCTGCGCGCTTCCGTGGACGTGGACGTAGACGTGTCCATCGTCGATCGAGCACTGCACGAAGAATAGATGAAAACAGCGTCGAATCGACCTGCGCTATTTAAACAGTCGTTCGACGACGCCTTCGAATTCGAATTCAAACAAGCCTCGGCTTGGAGAGTCGCGAGAGGATCACGAGCGAGCCTCGACGCCTTCCGACGGTTTACACAAGTGCGCCATCACCACCGATCTATTAGTCGAACATCGATTTCGTATCGAAACTAATAAATTTCGCCTCGTCGTCGTCTCTTTTCCCCACCGACGTACCTAATAACTAAAAGTGTCCTTTGCCACGATATCCAAACAACGTTCCATCGTCACCTCGAGGAGATTACGAATCCAAAAGCAGTTCGTTCGATTCGAATTCTCTCTGGTGGTTTCGCTAAGGAAAAATAAATACTTGAAAAATAAAATAATACAATTGATAAAATAAATATAAAATTATATGCATGTAAAAATAAATAAAAATAATAAGAAAGAACGACATTTCGCTTTTTCCATCGTGAAATTTAAAGATCGAAGTCTGTCATAAGCGGTCTATCTATACGAAGTGATTCGTGCCTGAGGAATAGTCGCTTGTAAACAGAGAGATTTTTGTTAATTGATAAAACGCGGAATACGCTTACGAAAAATGTTAAATTAAATCTAGGAAGAAATATTAGGATACGCGATAATATCGAAGAAAATGAATTTGTTTCTATCAACAGCGAATATCCGGTGGTTTTATCTTTTAACGGAGTAATTCGCATTGGCATCCTTTAATTGCGCGATTAACGGGACCCCGTGGCAAAGGATCTCAACACTACGGTACAATTCTATTGATTCGTTTCTTCGTTGCCTTGGTAATGTAAAGCTCGGTGAATTAAAATAAAGTTTACTCTTTCAAATGGAAAACAAATAAGGAAATTATCGTTTAAATTACTCTTCATTGAGTTACAATCTGTGAGCGTACCGAGTAATAACTGACAAATACGCTTAGCGCGTATGTACCCAAGAGAAACCTTAAAGAGACATCGCTGAAATGTAGACTGCCGTAATCAAATACCGTATCGAAACAAAGTATCTCGTGTTCGAGACAATTTCCTAAAGAATAACTCAACAGTCCGGGTCTAACTTACAAATTTCATGTCTACAAAAACTGGTCGGTTTGTCAGCCTGGCCAATATTGTTTCAAACCTTAAAGAGGCATCATCGAATACCGTATCGAAACTGAGAATCTCGTGTTCGAGACATTTTTCAAAAGCATAACTCACTGCCTAGATCTAACCTACAAATTTCATGTCTACAAAAACTGGTCGATTTATCAAGCTGGTTAATATCGTTTCAAACCTTAAAGAGACACCGCTAAAACGTAGTTTGCCGAAATGTAGATTACTGTAAACAAATATCGTATTGAGACAAAGTATCCCGTCTGGGTAGTCGAAACATTTTCCAAAGGAATAACTCGACTACCCGGATCTAACCTCCTACCAAAATCTGATCGATTATCAGCCTGGCTAACAGCGTTTCAATAAACATGAAAGACCCGCTACTCTCGAATCGACCGATGCTGAAACAAACTGGAATCAGAATCCCAAAGCTGATCTCAACCGCGTTATCATCGTCGTGCCACCAGCCGACATCGGAACATTCGACAAGGAACGGATCTTCCTTGGCATCACCCGGGTGTCTTTTCGCGTTTCGAGCGGCATTATCAGCGCGTTAGCCTTAGCACAGGCTAAAGGTGTTCGAGTCTCGTTATCCAAATCGGAGTCTGTCTCTAGCCAGAAGCCCTCACGATGATGGAGGTTTCAACGACGACGATGACGACGTCGATGACGATAATGGTGATGGTGGCGACGATGGTGGTAGAGTTGGCTGGTTGATGTGGCGCGCGTCGAGAGCACCGCGCTCCGATTGGCCAAAATATTTAACCTACGATTAACCGCTCCTCTCGTATACAGAATGATTCAAGAATCAAATACCAAGAGTCAACCGTGGGGTAGACTGGGTACATATTGTACCCGGAATACTACCTACCTTCCTGCCGTCCTACGTGGGATACGGATACGAGTTTAAGTGTAACCTTGCGTGTATGACGACGGCATAAATGGTGGGTACATATATACGCGTGGAACGAGCGCGCGCGCGGGAGAGAGAGAGAGAGAGAGAGAGAGAGAGAATAGGGAGGTAAAAAGACAATCAGGGTAGGAGAGATGGAGCAAAAGCGCACCACACACGGCCAAGTGGAAAAGAGAAAGGAAAAAAGGCGATGTCCGTTAGAACAAGAGAGAAAAGTGGGAAAACAAGCGAGAGAGAGCGAGAGAGTGAGAAAGAGAGAGATAGATCAAAGAAGAACCAAACCACGGCAAAACGAGAGGGATGAAACGAACGAAAGCGGCCGCGAAAAGAGTAGGAAATAACCAATGAGAGAGAGGGGGGGAGTAGAGCGAGATGGAGTAGGTGACGAGCCGATGAAGAGACGCATGGACAGAGAAAGGGAGTTGGCCAATGGCGGAGAGAAATCCTCTGAAAGAGAGAAACGTCGGGGCTCCTGCTGACGGTGCTCGAACGTATTTGAGTTGCTGCGCTCATGGCCAAATATTTATTTATTTGCACGGTAATATACATTTGTATTAACCGCGTAACGCGATTCAAGGCACGTACGTTCACGGATACGCCGTCGGGAAATTTTGAACGGCGTGCCGCCGTGACGCGTCTAATTAGCCAACGCGACGCCATTGTTCCCGATCGACGCGTGCCCTCGTTACCTCGATTTTATCAAGCGTTCGTTTCGCCAGTAATGGCGAGAAGAACTCGTTGCCGAGTTTGGCTCGCCTAAGAATCTCTCGATTACCGAACGATCGACCGATTTTCGCCTGCGTGCGAATAGCTCTGCGTCTCACGCCATGATACTGTTGTTCCTCCACGTTCGTGCTATCGACATCGCCTAAATTATCTGAGAACTCCAACGAATCGTCACGATAGTGTCTAGTACCCAGCAATTAGTCATCGCATTAGTCGTCGCTAATTGCAAGACTACTTAAGAAATTAGAGCACACGCGGTTACTAATTCCCTCGCTAATTGGTCCTAAATGAGTCGACTTAAAGACCCTATTCTATTCGATACGATTCGATCTTTCCTCGAGTGATCGCTGGAAATGAAGAACGTATTTTATTTCTCAAAGATCCCGATGAAATTACCGCGAGAAATCGAAACCTTCGCGTCATTGGTGTCTGGAATGTTTCTTCTGATAAGCCTCGTCCAAACTTATCGAATCCTAAAAGAGTAAACGTCGAACTCGAGTTTCCCATGAAAAAGGAGACAATGTTAAAGTCGCCGCTAACGGAAAGGAGAATCGCGATTATGAAGATATTGAGAAAGGACTCGTCTTCCTATTTCCACATAAAGGTAAGTTCCTCGCACGAGAAAAATTCCCTCGCTTGTAACTTGGACGGAAATAGGCGCGTTTGCTCGACGTTCGCTCGCATACCAATAGGAGGGCTACTGGCGTATTAAAACATGGTCCTCTTTCTCCTACGCCTCTCCGCGCCCCTCCTTCCTCCCCTCGAGCGCCCACGCTACCTTTCCCACTTATCGGCGGCACAACGAGCCATTCGGGAATAGAAAAGCCTGCGATACGTTCTCATTCGTGTTTACTCTGTTTTCCACTGACGTTGATAATGGGTCCTCGACCTCTTAGAGATAAAATTGACGACACGGCGAAGACGACGACGACGACGATGACACCCAGACGATCGAGCTGGCCTGTCTGTCTCTCGACAGCGGAGAAACGAGTCAGGCCAGAGACACCGACGTCAAGACGACAGGACGTTAACATCGGCCACTACCCTCTCGCTCCGGTAGCAATCGTCGTCGAGATATCGTCCGATAGTTTTCATCGATAATTAATCGATAAACGACGTTTTGTTTGCGCCCGACCTACATTACTTTGCGATAATGAACTACGAAGCGATTCGAACTCGTAGTCGCACGATTCGACTCTTCGCGTCTCTCGGATGCGCTCGGCTTCGCAACGTTCACAAAATGGCGACGCGACGCCATTTCGCGTGGGACGAGCGCATCGGCCCGGGGTTGCTGTACCCACCGTTGCGCGTTTCGCGTCGTGTGATCGATAAGAGTAACCTACTTTCAAGGTGCACAAGAAAGCACAAACGCGAGCTAGAATAGAATCGAAACTATTTTCGCGTACTCTGTGCGAGCAAAAGCGTTTATCGTAAACGAATGAAGATAAAAACGTAGTTGAATCAAGAATAAGATCGTAATTATTACTGAAAGTAAGTAATAAAACTGTTAACAGCGAAAATGTGGAAAGACGTTTAAGGTTGCGATCCAACTGATCGTACAATATGTTCGTTCGCGAACTCGTTTATTTACATATAAAAATACGTATTATTTAGGTCGGAATAGCTTTTATCGACGTTTCCTTCTTGTAACTCGAGTGGAGATATCTTGTAACTGGTTCACCGAGGCCGATACACTCGATATCAAATCGATCTTCATCGTCGTTGTATGAAAAAAAAGCAATATGTCGGAATTTCAATCCATTCGATACCGGTTACAATTTTATTGAAAAAATTCAAAAGTCGCCGACCATGCTTACGAATCAATATTCAAATATGGAAATCCTGCTAGGAAATCCGGTCAGCTTTTAAAAACAACCTTTCATCTACCTGTTACACCTTGCCAGACGCCACTACTTAAGTCGAAGTTTCCATCGGTGGCGCAAATAAAATGTATTTCCTCCACTTTATAGCTGCACAACGACGGTGACCAATGGGTTATAGAAATAGGGTGGCGATAAGGGAGCAATGAAAAATCACTGTTCGGCGCGACATTAAATTTTCCCTTAAAATTGCACGCATTAGCCATAGAATCGCCCCTATCACGCCTGAAAGATACACCTCTGATACTTCCCTACAAATCGCTGAAAGAAAGACAGATAAACAGACCTAAAATTATTTAGGTGTTTGCGATTGATTTTTAAATCCACGTTGCGAAGTAGAATCGCAAGCAACGATGCGTTTCGAACGGGGAACGGCCCCGTGTTGGTCCAACGAGGCGCCATTTTCTACCTCGCACGATGTCGGAACGAACTCACGAAGGATCGACCGGTCCACGAAGAAACAAAATTAAAGTTACATCAGAGTTTTCCTAGAAAGAAGGGAAAGAAGGGAAAGAAGGAAAGAAGAAAAACGAAGAAGAAGAAAGGAAACGATTTTATTTCCGAGCTAGAGAGAAATGGTCAAGTTACCTCGGCCGCGGTATCCCGAAGATCCTTGGGTCAACAGCGATAATAACTGGCCGTACGTAACCCTCTGTCTTCGTATGAAGAGGGACGGTACGTCGATTCTCGCGGCGGAAGATTTTGTAGAAAAGGTAAGGAGAGGAAGAGAGGAAGGCCAGCTACTCGAAACTTCGTCCCTTATCGCCGTTCTCCCTCCATCCTTCTTCCTAGGTCTGGTACCCTCTTCCTCGCTCGTTATCTCGTTCTCGGGGTCGCGAAGAGCCTGGCGACATCGGCCCGAATCGGCCGGGTGAGCAAACTACTCCAGGAGAGACGCTGAAGGAGGACGGATGGGAGGAGAGCGCCGTGGTGAAGTAAGTACGTATGTACGAACCAACGGAAGCATGCCGAATCCAGGAAGCGAGGCGAGAATTTCCGAGGCATTCGGAAATCGTCGAACGCGTCTATTCGCCGTTCCGGAAGCGTGATTTCGTCCGTGAATCCGGGGAGAGATAGTCAAGGGAATGGAGAGAGAGAGAGAGAGAGAGAGAGTGAGCGAGGAGCGACGCACCAAGGAAATTCTGCTGGGCTAACGTCTTCTCCTCCCTCCCACGTGCTGGCCCACCGTCACCATCTTCTTCTCCTCTTCTAGCCTCACCTCCCCCCCTCTTCTCCTCCCCCCGACGGTTTTCCTAGCGAGCACACTCGACAGCCACGTAGAATTTGCACCCGCGAGTAAATCCCGCGCTTCCCGTGTAAACACTCGATGTCTGTTTATGAGCACCGAGGTAGACGCTTGGAAGAAGAAGATGACGAAGAAGAGAAAAGAAAAGACGCGAGGCCGGAAACTCGCGTCGCGCTGAAAAATTGACGTCGAAGTCGTCGAGAGTATGGGTGAACAAGAGAGCAGGGAAGGGCATGGGGAGTTTGCCGAGATTCAACGCGTGCCGTAGCCCAAATCGTGGTCCAAAAGCGTCCAACCGCTTTTCAGAGATCGATCGAGGTACTGATGATGGTCCAAGAGATCAAGGAGCCAACGAAACGTTCGAGTGGATGATTTTGAAATCGAGGAGCCAACGAAAAGTTTGGGTGGGTGATTTTGAGATCGAGGAGCCAACGAAAGGTTCGGGTGGGTGATTTTGAGATGTTGAGATCAACGCGTGGTACTCGGAGGCCAAAATTCGAGGCCTTTCGACGAAACGAGCCAATTAGCACGACTACGCGAAAGGTGTCGAGCCAGACACGATTTCTAGAGCATAGGAAGATAAGAATCGATGTCGTAAAACCCGACGACCGAATATTGATGTTTGCCGAGCGTAAAGGCAAAGCTGATCGGGCCACGCGAGATCCCATCTTCGTGACCTTGCGCTTGGTCAAGACTTTTCCAGATTATTCACTGTTAGCACGGATTCCAAGAGTAAGGAAAACTTGATTCGCAACGATCTCTATGCTGGCATCGTTGATTCCACGGCATATTTAGAGAGGCCTCAGTTTTGTTTGACGACATTAAGAGCGCCGCGACGGAGTTTCATTTCCCGACGTCAATCGAAACTTACTTTCCACCGCTGTTCTCTCCCACACTGTCGATATTGTATTATGCATTCGACTTTTTTCTTTCGTCAATTCGACGAATACTCCTCCAGCGATCTCGCATTTCCGCGTGACCCGTCGCGCTTCCGAATCTTTCCCAAGACCAATAACGATGCAGCGAAACGAAGTTACACCGCATAACCATCCCATTAACCGATCTGTGCAATCCGTCGCGTTGGAACACGAAGTAACGAAGCCCCGAAACGCTTGACTTAACCAGATTTCGTCGATTCTTTTTTATCCATTCACTGCGATTAAGCTAACGCGTAAAAAGCTGATGGAACTTTACTCGCGATATTTGCTCGGATTGAGTACAAAGTGGTATTACATACAAACACGGTACGACCGATGCTTCCGTATCCTCGTTAATATTCCTATTTAAAATTCGCCTCGATAAATAATTCGATGTCCTTACTTTCTACGTTAATTATTTGTTAATGCAATGCAAATTAACACAACGTATGCAATTACGAGCAGTTAGCTCGCACCGTATACCTAAAATCCTTGTCGCGAGGCTGGAGACTTTCCAGCGCAGCCATGACATTTCTCCTACTCTCTCTGTCTCTGTCTCTCTCTTCCTCTCCGCCGATCTATCTCTGTCTCTTTCGC
>JAITYT010000256.1:719939-734425 GCA_025433975.1 Liostenogaster flavolineata | reverse complement strand
AGAGAGAGAGAGAGAGCGAGGCGGAAGAATATCAAGCAAAGGAACCGCAGCGATGACCGGTGTACAAGGAGGGTAGGTGAGGGCAAGGGCGAACAATGACGTTGGGCTTTGTGGTTTGCATCTCGTCGTGCTTTTGGCCGAGCACAGGACGGAAACGCAAGAGGATACGCGACAAGAAGTCGCGGAGGGCGAAGAGGACGGACGGACGGACGGATCCAGCTGAGGACGAAGAACGAGATGGAGAACGTTAAAAGCCGGCTGTGGGGGCGTCTATTTGCGTAGATCCGAGAGATCGGACAAGTGGCGAGGCCTTTGTCGGACTTTGTCGGCTCCGTGGGTGGCTCGCTTTCGTCTCCCTCTCTTAGCTACCCTCCCTCCCTTCCCGGAGCGTCGACTCCTACCGTCCGAGCAAGCAAGCAAGCAAGCTTTCACCCCCATCGACCGGGGCAACCCGCTCCTCCTCGAGTTCCTCCGCCGTCGGCCGACTTACGCCGCCCGCCACCCTTTCTTCTTCCGCTCCGCTTAACTCCTCGCGAACGTTGCCCGTTCTCCTCGACATCGTCGACGACGTTGGTCTCCCAATTGGACGACCCAATGCTGTCGGTCATTTCGAGATGCCCAAGAAACTCCACCGAACCATTCCTTTCCAGCAGGTTCCTACGATCGTCGAGATTCCCCAAGAAAATCTAGCTAGGATCATCTAGGCTCGCCAATAGATTCTAAGAGCAGACCAAACCAACATCTAGCCCAAGAAGACTTCCATCATCGAAACAACGTCTTCGAATATCGATAAATTACGTACTAGAGAGACATTTCTTTCTAGGAGGTTCCTAGGATCACCTAGATTCGCAATGAAAATCTAGAAGCAGACCAACGTATAGCTCAAGAAGACTTTCGTCATAGAAATAACATTGTCACGATCGATCTACGAAAAACTGTATCATCGAGTATCAATAAATAGCCACGCACAGTCGCGACATACAAAAGACTTATTATTTTGCCCATAATCGATGATCCCCTTTCCGACAGCCACGCTGTTAGTTTCTTCCTCTTTCGTATCCCGCTGGCCCCTGTACAACTAACATAAGCTTTCGGTAATAAGCGCTGGGAGAAGATCACGATTCTCTATCGTTCGAATTACGACGTTTAGCGGCGACGACGATGTCGACGTTAACGTTATGGCGAAAGGGTCTATCGGTGTGGTCTTTCTTCGCTAGCCAGGAAATAGAGGGTCGAGCAAGCAGGGTGGCAGAAGGGGTAGGCAACGCGGCTTGGGAGTTAGAGTTAGAAGGGAGATCGATCGATCGAACGATTTGTCGAGAGACACCAGAGTTTCTGGCGCGCTTCCTTTGTTTTACGTAATTTTCGCGCCAATATTAGCACGCTGCGTTCCGTCCTCGTGTTCCGCTCTCGACTCTCTCGAGCCGACTTCGTGCATCGGTCTGTGTGTTCTTCGCAAACAAACCAATCAATACCAATCTCTTAACTCGTCGTAAGTATAATACGCTGCGACGGTGTGCTGCTGCGCCGCACGACACCAAGCTATCGCGAGGTGCGCGCGACTTCCTCCGCACCTACGCGGACCTTCCGTTCGAATCGATACGCAAACTCCTCGGCGATATCGATCTCCGTTCGTCGTTTATCGTTAAAACGAACGGTAGCGCGCGGTCACGATCGGGCCCGAGCTTTCTCCAAAAATAAGTTCCAACCTGTAGTGTCGATGTTGTGCGTCTGAGTTTGGTCTGGGTAGGATTTTTCATAAAAATGATGTCAAGATCGAGAAGATGCCAAGACGAGGGAAGTTGGTTCTTCGTCCGCAAAGATTTGGAAAGGTTACTTTTGGAAATAAATCGCTGTTCTCTTATTTTTTGAAACTACAAATCCCGGTGCCGTTCGTGGATATTGTTGTCGAGAATCTAGCGTGGTACATAGTCACGCGAATTGTTTCGGGAACTTTTCGTATTCGAGAAGCATCTCGTCATAGTCTGGAGATAGTTTGAACGAAAGCAAGCCACGAAACACGTCGTTTGAAATTGTTCGATCGCAAAACGAAATGTCTCCAAAATCGAGTTCGTCTCCCACTGAAATTCGATCCTTTGTAAACGGTGTTCGAAGGATCGCTGGAGAAGGCGAAAAGGATCAATGATGGTCGGTAAGTAAAGGACCGTGAGGAAGAACGAAGGAAATGGGAAGAAGAAGAAGAAGAAGATGAAGAAGAGGAGAAGTAGGACCCCACTTGAGAAGCGGCACACACAGCGGGCCCTTTCGACTAAATTCTGTACGTGCCACTGTTTGCCCAGCAACGAGGGTCAAACATTGGATCGTGCCCATTTCGTCTTTCTCGGGCCAAGGTACTCACGGTACCTGAAACGGAAGAGTCGAGCCCCGCTCGTATCAACGAGCCGCAAAGCCTTTGCGTTTTACCTAAGAAAACGCCGTCGGCTTTTCACAAAGCGTTGCTACGAAATCCAGGCACACACACGCACGCATCCTTTATCTTTGTGAATTGGCCGTCGATTGGCCCAAGAGCTGATCGAGGTGCCTCTGAAAAAACGTCTAGGTTGTCAGTTAGCCAAAGGTGAAGCGACTGATTTAGATTTTTCGAAATGCAATGTTCTAGAGTCGCTTTTCACTCCATCAAGAGTGAAATTTCTAAACTACTCTTGGTAGGCATTATAAATATTCCTACAATTTAAGATTGTGAAATCGAGTCTTAGAAAGGGTCGTAAAAAAGAAACTTCTGGCCTTGTTTTATATCAGACAGAACATTTATTGTGAAATATCGAAATTGTCTAAAGGCATCATCGTCGGTCAGCTTCCTGAGAACGAGACGAGTTAGCGCGAAGAAACTCTTGGACTTTCTGAAAAAAAATAAACTGCGCGGCACTCGCGATACGGAATTTCGGCTGGCGCAGCGATAGCGATTGTTTGCACAACGATAAATCTACTTGTACCTGGTGCTCTCCTTAAAGTCTCGCTATTCTTCGTCCTGATGAGGCTAAGAACAATGGCTATGTTGTCTGGTACTGGCCATTGAGTTCCACTCCCGATGAACATTAGGAAAAAGTTCTATTACACGCGATGAACGAACAGGCCTAAACGCGTTACGGAATGATAAATGCTGATGAAGAGAATACGCAAAACCTTTTAACATCGATAGGCTGTAGGCAAGCGTCCGTTTCCTTCGTGAATGAAGAGAAGAGGTCGGAAAGGAACTTTCCACCTGGTACGGGAAAAAAGAACGAGTCTAACGCCTTCTTAATAACGGAACTACATAGTGGGCGTAAGCATGATCGCGCGCTAGCCATCGTTAAATCACCGAACATCCAGAAAGAGGGGAGAGATGAACGGGGATCGAGAGGCACGTAGAACGAATTCCAGCTATTTTGACAAGCGTTGAAACGCCGAGGAATAATGGGAGAGAAAGCGATGGAAATCCGCGCGGAAGAGTGTTCTTACCGTACCGTACCGTACGGTACCGTATTTACATCCTGTCGCGGGATCAGAACGCGAGAAAAAGAACAGTCCGTGGATTAAAGGTCGCGTGGCAGAAATCAGAATAAGTCGAGCCCCTCGTATCGATGCCATTGTGCCCAGGGCCAGGAGGACGTGAGGCTTTGGTCCGGTAAATCCCGCTCCTATTGCCATCCCTATTATCCCGATCCTGGCTCGGGAGCCAGCGCCTACATACGGCTACGTGGAACGAATACTTGAAAGAAAATTCATTAAAGACAACTTCGATACGTCCGAAATACGAGTCTTTGCGGACGATCATCCAGAATCTAAATTATCTTAGACTATCGTGCTACAAGACTATAGATAAGTCTAGTGTTGAAAGTAAAGCTAGGGTTAAGGATTAAGAGTAGATTAAAAAGAGCGAAGGTTTCGATGTGGAATGGCGTGCGGGGTAGTTCCTAGCCGTCTCTAGGCTAAGTACGGAGAATAAGTGAAAGTGAGCTAGAACGTAAGATGTACCATGCTGTAAGTCTAGATGTAGGTTAGGAGGTTCTAAAAACGCCTGCAATCCTTAGGGTAGCAGCGAATAAAACTATCTATCTATCTATCTATAAACGAGTATCCGCGTTTTGTTCGATTACGAGAAAATGAGCGTTCGAGACGTGCGAAACGCGCGTACATGGGGATGTATGTAACGGTGTATGTTGCGGAGAACCTGGCAAAGGCATACGCAAAGAAGTGGCATAAAATCGTCCGTGATCAAGAAGAACTCTTAATATTCGAGATTACAAATTCTATTTACGAGAGGTATTTACCCCGATCGGACAGAGGGAATTCGACAGTGTTTAAATGCGGGTGAAAAAACACGTTCGGCCTGGCGCCCCGGTGCATCGTCTCTTTGCAAATAATCAGTTTGAACCTCGGTGGCGAAAGTTTTACGGGCTCGATTTGCGCACGATGCCGAATCGCGTCTTGCCGCGTCGGTCGGCCGTATCGCGACGCTCCCATTTCGCGCGAATCGCGCCCGAGCTAATCCAAGACAATGGATCGAAGGCACGAAATCGAAATTGGTGCGACCGAACGAGTCGTAGGTGCCTAACGAGATCTCCGAGGGACTAGAGGAAGCGAAGGCGAGCGCGTGTACGTTCCTCGAAACTGCTAATAGAGCTGTTTGTCGCATCACGACGAAATCCCAGCCCACACGATCGACAGATTCGAAACGGTCCGCGCCAACTGGCGATCTGGTAGGGGTGCTTACCACGGTACGATCGTGCCCGCCGGGGCTTAAGATCGCACCGTTTAACACCGACACAGGGCTCCTGCTCTCGATTCACCCCATTCCTCCCCCGCGGACACGCCGGTGGCGCAACACCAGCGAATAAAGCGCCCCATGAAATGCTAACTATACTCGTTGCGGCTGAACCCTCGCTTCTCCCCTCTCTCTCTTTCTCCGTCTTTATCCCTTGGTCCTGACGTCGTTGCATTTTCTCTCCCTTTCTCTTCCCGCCTCTGCCTTCGTCCCTCTTATTCCATTTCTGTTTCAGCCTCTCTTTATCTCGCTCTTTCTCTCAAATCCTTTCCAAGCGGGCGCCTTTACGCGCCTGGACGACCAGACCATCCCCCTTTCTGTCTCCGCTGTTCCGCCGTGCGTATGTATAATACATCGTGCTAGTTTCGTGATCGACGTATGGCCTTCGTTACGACGAATTAACGTGCAGCCAACGGAGCCCAACGTCGACGGCAAAGGTTCACCGTTACTCCAGTTTTGTCTGTTTGTCGATCGGTGTCGATCGACCGCGGGTGATCTCTCTCTCCTCCTCCCTCCCTCGTGGCGAAACGCGAGGTTGTCCAGTCTCGATTGGCCAGTGGAAAGTGACGATCGATTCGAATTGGAAGTTGAATAAGTTTGCGAAAAAACGGCGAGGAATAATTAGCCTCGATTAATCTAATTAATCGAATCAACCTTCGTTTTATTTACAGCGTTTTATTTGATTTAGCTCGTCGATTGTTTGGACCGTCGATCCCGAGTTCAACATGGGCCAATTCTCGAGGGAAACGTAGACCCTTCGTGCCCCTGGGAGGTACACAAGGGCCAATTTATTCGACGCTTCCAAAGATCGTACGAGAAATATTGAAATGCAGATGGACGATTCTTCGAACACCTCTTAGGATGTATCAACGATCGGCCCCAAACTTCCTCCGGTGATAACGAACGATCCGCGTCTACGGAAGCTTCGAAGCAGCACCTAACGATTCCGCCAGCTTGCGATAGGCAAAATGAAAGTTGCTGGACGATTCTAGAAACATCTCTTAGAATGTAAATGTTGTTGGTACGATAGAATGTAACTTGGGTACTTAGAATGTAACGATCCGATTGTTTCGAAGCAAATGTTTTTAAACTCCTCGGCCTAAAAGTTCCTCCAGTAATTACGAACGATCCTTTTCTATCGAAGCTTCGAACCAGCCTCCAACGGTTCCTCCAGCTTCTAATAGGCAAGACGAAGCGACCTAGGAAGACAAACGACAAATCCTCACGGTTTAAGCGCATCCTACGAACTTCGAACTATTCGACCGCTTTTGGTCCAAGACGAAAAACTGAAGACTATTCGACGGATACGGGATGCATCGACTGCCCAAACGCAGTGGAAGCGCACATTTCCTTCGAATAGCTGCTAAAAGGGGTTCAAGACCAATCGACAGATTCTTGGGGAAAGGTAGAGGTCAGCCGAGCGTTTCACGGGGGTCGCGGGTATGGCTCGAAGGTAATCGAGGGCGACGAAAGGGCTCGAGGACGCGCGCGGGAGAGGCGGGAGGGATAGGAGACGTCAGTCAGCCAGGGGTGGTAGGATAGGACGAAGAGATCATCGTGAATCGTTCATGGCACGATCGCGAGTATGGACGGGTATTTTGAAGAAGGAATGTTGTCGCTGACGGGGTCCGACCGCCAGATTGCGATCGTTTTGTTTGCCGGGGAGCTCCTACGCGCGGAAATCCTTTTTCCATGGGAACGATGATCCCGCTGTTTGGTCTCTTCCAGAAGAAAGGGCTGCGATTTTGCGTATCGTCGCCTTCAGCTTGTAGCTTTGCAACGAAATACGGGCCTGGTCACGGGCGAAACTAAACGTTTACGACGAATTGGACTCTCTAATTAGGCTCGTCGGTCCAGGGAAACAATGGAAAGGATTCGTCTTGACCCGCGTTAGCTGGCAAAGTGGATCAATCGAGTCGCTATCGCGATTTCTGACCTTATTCTCGTTTATAAAATCCAACTGTCGAACTTTTCGCGTTTCCTTTGATTCTCTCCAAGATTTTCAATACGCCGAACACGAATTCGACGGTCAATTCGAATATTAGAAGTACAAAACTTAATTAAAGAGATTGATACTTAATCGACAAATATCATATCACGTAAGCGTATATTCCTATATTCCACGGAATCGAATATATTTCGTCGTATTAATTTTAAGAAAACGATTCCAAAGAGCTGGAATTTATATCTTCTTATTATCGATAGTTAGAGTAAATAAAAAACAAAATTAATAACGCAGTTCGAAGAACACGTAGGAGTAAAAGCGCCACGGAGAATCGGACGAGATGGAAACTCGTGTCGAATGAAATGTAATCCATAAGTATCGACGAGAAGATCGCACGGTATTTCAAATACAGTTTACGATGGAAGACGATTGGGCAGACCTTATGAAAGTTAAAAGGAAATATTTTCCTTTATCTTAAGGAACGCCTTCAATATCCTGATATAAACTAGAAATATGGCGGGCGCTTCTGCTCGAAGCTCGAAGGCAAAAAGTCGACGCGAAGCGTCCGCTTCATCTTTTGCTGTTCATACAAAGCTTATATCGAAAATAAATAGGAAAGAATACTACAACGAATGCCACTTGGCGCGGTTTATCCTTCGGAAAAAGTCCGAAGTGTCTTCGCGGCAAATACATCCTTAAAAAGCATCGAACGAACCATCAATTGCCTCTCTCGAAATCGTTTTACTATTTTTACTTAGAAGCTAGAAACGGTAATAACATCTTTCGAATATCCCGTCGTTTAACCCTTTGCACTCCTATGTCGAGTGTCACTCTACGTTCATTTCGAGATAAACTCGACATCTTTAAATAGGTTCACGAAACTTTTGAGCTTTTCCTCTTCTTTTGCGAATAATATTTTATTATTATATACATATTATAATAATAAATATAAATAAATAATATTATTTCTAATTGCATTATCATTGCGAGAATTCTAATGTATTGTTAAATTGTATTAAGAGTCACTACTGAATAATTAGGAGTTATTAGAAAAATGGAAAAGAAGTCAGGTTAAAAAAGACAATCTTCGCCGCGTAAGAAGAAATTTTCGTACGGTTAAAAATGTAAATTATCTTGGGTTAATCGTACGAATTTCCCTCGTGACGAAAAACGAAAAAAGAAAATTCTTTTACGATCGATTCATGGTCGGATTAGGGCACGTAATTATTGACGATCGGTCGGATTAAAATGCAGAAATTGGAGTGGTGCGGAAACGATTGTTATTAAACGTAAACAATGAATATTTTTAACGGACAAATGCTCCGCACGCTAGGACCGGCCATTTGCAAATCGTCCTCGTGTGTTTCGCTCTAAATAATCATCGAATATTCCGAGCATGCGGTTATTTAAACCAACCAAAATATAGGCGGTATTTGCGCCGTGTAAACAGATTATCGAACGAAGTAAAATCGAATCGCTTTATGGAGAAAATAATGCGCCACCACAAATTTGACGTGACGGATCGCATCCTGTCGCGAACAATAATTGATACGATTTTTACATTAATTGCGAACCGATTGGACATCCGACCGCGATTTCGTCGTGTTCGTGACACGTTCGTAAGTAAGGCGATTTACTATCGTTTCGACGTCTTCCTTCCAAGGTGAATTTTTCCAAATCGTAGACGTAAGTTTCGAGAACTTGACCATGCGTTAGCTCGAATCCATCGCGAGAAATAATTACACGATAATGATAAAACTTTTGCATTAATTGCGAAACGTTAGAGAGACTTTGAGTGAAAGAATATTAATTCGTTATAATCGTATTAATAGTATATTAATAATCGTTATATCTATATAAATAAAAATGTAATCGTTCGTTTGTTCAAAATTAAAAGTCCGAAAATTGTTAAGCCATTATTTTGAAACTTTGACGCAACGTTGCATTAGAATACGCGAGTGTTTTTATACACTTATTATGCTTAGAATGCAACATTGTGTCAAAATTTCGAAGCAATTGTTGAAAAATGTTCAGAGTTGTACGATTTTTAACGAATGAACTTTTATATTCTTAATTATATTGTATAATAGATAAACGAGGAAAACGTTTTTTGGCTGTATCTTCTCGCTCGATGCTCCTAGCGTAAAACGGACAACGGAAATGAATTCTACGCGTCGAGATCTATAAGAAAACGATATCCAAATGAAGAAATTCGACATTTCGATTTCTCGCGATTTTTGTCGATTTTGGCCAAAATCTCGAAGTTCGTTCTATGGGTATTTTTCGCTTCTAATCGATGCATAGATGTAAAATATGCTGATTTTCACTGCCTAGAGTCCTTATAAAGGCTCTAAACGTGTTATACGTGATTTCGTGAAGCATCGTGAAACTAATACAATATATTAGAAACGTTCTCCTTTCCTCTCCTTTCTTTTCCATTTAATCAGACTGAGCAACAGCAACGTATGGCCGGGTACAGCTAATTAATAATAAATAAATAAATAATAGAATTAAGTCGAGTCACAGACGAAAGAAGTTTTCGATCGAATTCGATTACCGAAGATTTTTCGAGAGACGACATACCGAAAAAATGCAAAAGAGCTTCAAATTCCTGCACGACGCTTTCTTATCGATCTCAACAATTTTCTCCTCCTCCAAAATGACGCAAGAATCGCAATCTACTGGCGACTCGCTGCTGCCTGTGCCGTTTAATCGAATCACCACTCTGAACTGTCGTAAACGTGTTTACAAGGAGAACACGAATGCAAATAGACGGTCACGCGCGAACGAAGACGCACTGGAAGGCGGATGATAGGTTATGATCGCATCACGCACGCGTTGATTCGCTTTACTCTTATGATTTACCGATCACGCCAGTGGTGTGACTTTTTAAATTCTCCAGCGACTTACTTTCCTCGGAAAAGAGACTCACGTCTATTTATTTTATTTGAAAAATTTCAGTGCTGTGTTTTCGTTCTATTTCTTTTTTTTTTAGATAATGATATCGGTATCGTCGAGACGAACTCTCTTTTAAATATATTTATATTTACAAAACATATATTCTAAAAGGTAATAATAACTATTTTTGTCAGATTGAGAACGTACATATTAAATTTAGAAACTTAGTTTTTTAACCGTTCGAAGTTTTTCTTTGTTCGACGTAAGTTGAAATTTTCTGCATCCTCTATAGAGAATAATAAATATCACGCCTAAAATATCACAATTATAACGTATTACGTATACATGTATTACATTAGGAATACCGAAGAGTTCAGTCCGTTTCTGAATTAATGAAACTAATACATTTTCGATATACTAATTAATATTTTCCGATTGACCTAATATAAACGAAATATATTAATCACGATGGTGAAATAAAGATATTCGATGCACAAATATTTCCGATATATGTTTAATAATGATAAGTATCATACCTTGCACTCGATGCACCGCACTTCTTTTGCATTTGAGTCCCATACAACGCGATCGCACTGTTCGGAGCTCCTCAATATTCGACCGACCGCCGCGAATACCGAAAGTATACTAAAATTTGTTTAAAGCCAACGCGCTCAAGTTCACTGATACGTGTTAGTCGTGTTTTTATTTTTGTTTTTTTCTATTAGTCGAATTTTTATTTTTGTTTTGGTGTTTTGAACTAAATTTTTCCAACGAGTCTCGGGACGCAAACGATTAATACAAACGAATGCGTTCAAGTTTACCGATACATATTAATCGATAATTGTTATTTTTGTTTTTATTGCACGTAACGTCGAACAAAAATTGCGATCGCGTTGTTTGGTGTTTCCAACCAAATTTTTCCAACGAGCCTTGGAACGCAAACGATTAATATAAACGAAACATTTTGATCACGATGACGAGAATTAAAGAACTAATCAATTTTCGATAAACTGATTAATATTTGCTGGACGATATAATCCCCAACGTTACTAACCACCTCTTCGCGCGTGTATATCCAGCACATAGGTAAAAATACGATCGATGGTCGAAAGAATCAAATTCTTCTAGCCTCTTTGCAAACAACGATCCTATCGCTGAGATCCCCCGCGTCGAAATCTACCTCATGGAAAAGTCTTATCAAAATTATCTACCAAATTCATGAGTACAAGAAGAAAAGGGGACGTTCCTTCGCCATGGAACTTGGCCCAATCAGCATCGCTTCGGATTAACCAAGAAAATATCTTACTTCCTCCCTCTTGGCAATATCGCGGAGAAACTCCAGCGTTTCTCGAATACAACCCTCCCGAATGACAATTCCATGGGATTCCACATGATGGTCGACTGTCTACGTCATCGACGTCGCCTTGGATTCCATCGTGACGCCAAAAGCGCACGATCGCTTGGACCCAAGCGAGCCTGATTCGAGCTAAACACTGTTCTATGATCGCGTGGTTCGTCGAGAGGGTAAAAAAATGGCACGGGGCATCAGCAACCACCCCAGAACTCCTAACGGAGAATTTTGTTCACGCGTGGAAGCGCCTCGTGGCACGAAGAACGGCGATGGGCAGGTCGTATCGATCAGGCAGCCGCTAGTGGCCTAGACGTTGCGGAGGAAATCGACGAAGGACGGCTGGAATAGCGATGGAGAACGATATGGGGGTGAAAGACAAGGTAGGAGGGGTGAGGTGGGACGGTTCGTCTTGGCGAGAAGGCGCAGGCTCGTCGATACACTCGCCTTTCCAGGAGAATCTATTATCCACGAAGTGACCAACTACGTCGTAAGGACATGATGGATGAGCGGTGATTAATTATACCGATGTCCAACCCCTCGTGACCGGCGTTCCTTCGCTCCAGCGGTCGAGTCGGCGCACCGGGGTGGATTCGAACGCTCTTCCGGCCTTTTACGATTATTAACGCGGTCGATGTCAACAGGCTAGCGCGGCCTTCGTGGGAAATTGCGTCGATATCGTTCGACGCGATTTTCGGTATGATTCTCGGCATGGCATCGAGAAAGGCATCAAAAACGCAGACGTTTACAAGAATCTAGGAAATGATCTAGGGAAAGAAACAGGAAAGGATCGCGTGGATCCTTTACGATCAGCCGATCGTAATTGCACTGTGTGCATGACAATCGTATCCTAGAAAGTATCATCGAAAAGTCTCCATCATCAAAAAGGGAATTCGTTGCTACGTACTCTACTCTTCTACTCCCAACCAATCCATCGCAATATTCCCTTAGCCTAACAATAATCAGCGCGCATAACAATGACCAAAAAGGGAATTCGTTGCTACGCAGCCTAATCTCTTACTCCCAACCACCCCATTAAAATACTCCCTCAACCTAACAATGATCAGCGTGCCCAACGATCCTATCCCAGAAAATATGATCGAAAATTGTCCATGGTTAAAAACTCCGTCGCAATGGCTAAAAACTGACGGTGTCTCGTCACGGAGGTTCTCGCGCCTGAAAAGCGACGTATTAATTTGCCGGAGTGGAGAACGACGCGCTAGGCAGAATCGCGCGTTTGTATTTACGCACACGCGGCCGTGCGTAAGGCCGTGCGTTCCCCGACGCATCCGTCGACGTGACGCTCGGGACGCCGCGTGGATTTACAGGACGATGACCATGATATCTACGAGCCACGGTCGGCCGTGCGGCCATTACTACGATGGTCACTACGTGGAATCGCGCTAACGAGCGCCAGGAGATCGATCCGCCGACCAGGATAGCGCGCGTCCTTCGCAACGCCAGTGTAATAACGCTCCCACGTACCCCCACGATCGCGAAATTCCTCCTGGACGACGTACCGAATCTCGATTATTCCATTTCGTTGCATAGAAAAATCGGCCATTTCGTTTCTTACAACCTCAACACGAATGACGTCGCAATCGATAATCGATCGTAGTAAATCTTTCTAACCCTGGTCGAAAATCGATTTGAAAGAAGTCGAAGAATCTATTCGTCGATAATTCATAATCCGTTTCATTACGAATTTATACGAATACAAAGATTTTATATATTTGTTAGGTTGTTCGGAAAGTTATTTCGTTTTTCTTTTTCTTTTTTTTTTTCTTTGCTGGCTTGCTTGCAAAAAACTGATCCAGGTGGTCCCTCTGTTGGGAAAAAACGAATTTACTTTCCGAACACTCTAGCGTCTACTGATCTTAAATCGCAATGGTTTTCGATCGGTAATGAAATTCGATCGCGATGAAACGTTTAAAAGACGATGAGTAATATAAACACGGAGATCGAATGCCCAGCGCGAGGCCAGTTCGAAGAAAAACGAGGCGATAAAACGCGTGCCATTTGAAACGTCGGCGTGTACCACCGGTGGCTCATTCTAATTATGTCGATGCGTATAAAATTTCGCATTTTAAGCGAATTATGTATAAATATAAAAAAATTCGACATTTCATATGCACTAACCTAATACATGGACGACGTGTGCCACCAACAATTCAATTCGTTTGGTGTACCGACGCGAAAATCGCGCGATTCGAACGACCGTTGGTCAGTTACGTCCGAGTGGCGCATGCGCAATCTCGTCCTCTTCCAGAGACATTCGAAAATATTTCTCGATACGATTGACTCTTCCGCCATGTTGGAATTTTAAAAACGCGAAATTATGATCGAATACGAAGAGCAACGAGGCGTCCGCGATCGGCTTCGAGCGCGACATTATATTATAAATATTTTTTATTAATCGATATTTACTCGAAGATGCAATTTTCATCGTCACTGATCGGCCCAACGCGTATATATCGAGCGTAAACGTAGGCATGTAACGGTCGAAAGAGTCGATGTTGAAAATGGAGACGACATTTTTGACGGAACTTTCCGTCTAAGACGGTAAATGAAATAAGACCTAATAAAATAGAATATTATTGGCTCACGTTCGTTTTCAAAGCACATCTTGCGATGACGAAGAGTCACGAGCGGTGGATCTACTCGAGGAATTTTCAATTCGATTCGAACGACGCTGGTCATCGTCCGAGTGACGCGTGCGCAGTACGCGTACTCCTACGCGATTCTTGCACGAGAACATTCGACGATATTTTTCGATGCAATCGACCGTTTCGCGATGTCGGAAGGTTAAAAACGCGAAAACACGATCGAATGCAAGGCAGCGAGGTATCCGTGACCGATTTCGAGAACGATATTACAAATAAAATCGGAAATTATTCACTCGCGTTCCGAGAGCCATTGCAACCGTCACCGTGTCGAGGAAGAAACTAAAGATGACCAATGAGAGAATAGTTACGTCATTACGTTTAAATTCGAAGTCGTTGCGCTCGAAACGCCCCCACCGGTAGTAATTAATACCATCGTAACGAATTATCGATCGCTAATTATCGATCGTTAATTATCGAAGGATAAAATCAATGTCCTTCTTTTCGACGCATCTTTTTAAAAGTCGATCTACGCTTCCGATATAAGAAGCGTGAATATAAAATTACAGCGTCATCGTTTTATCCATGCTAAAATATTTCAGGATATCGCGTCAATCATGCGAATAATATTCTTACCATATTACGAGCCGCATTAAACGTCCTTGTAATAAAATACATAAATTTATTCGGGTTTATTACGATCGCCGAAGCGTGGGAATTTTTCTCGAGTCGTACAGCGAAAACAATGGAGCTCGAATCCACGGTGGACCATGAGCGTGTTTACGTAAGGTGACCAAGCGACGTTCGTAAGCGTGTACCACGCCGAGGAGCGCCGCTTTCCGTCATTTTATACGCTACCATACAACGCCATGTTGAATTTTTATTAAATCTCATTAAAATTACATAGTTTCGAAGACCGTAGCTCCG
>JAITYT010000256.1:677002-688121 GCA_025433975.1 Liostenogaster flavolineata | reverse complement strand
TCTCTCTCTCTCTCTCTCTCTCTCTCTCTCTCTCTCTCTCTCACACACACACACACACACACACACACAACCCACTCCCTCCGTCCGTCTCTGTCTGCTATAGGTGCATCCACGTAGAGAGTCGGGTGCTCTCTCGCTCGCACCTCTTCTCTCTTTGCGTTATAACAAATCGTCCCCCTCGCGCCTCGTCCCGCGCGGATACAAGTGCGCAATCGAGAGATCTGTTTGTTTCGGTTAGTCTCGATCCTTAATCTACGATTAAATAACGATTTGCTATTTGACCTAGATTACGCGTATCGCGGCTCGATCGATTTGTCAAACGGAGCCGTGCGAAGGCGCACGGATACCGATCGCGATTCCTCCGGCGATTCGACGAGGCCCGCGCCTCGTAAAAAGTGCCGAGAGGCGTCTTGAGAACTGACCAAGGCCTCGCGATCGCTTCGTCCGACTGGTCACGGCCGTTCGAGCTATCTAACGACGAGTTAACTCGTACCGGTCGGTTACGAGGTTAACCGCTGCGTCCGTGTCGACGTATGCCGCCGGTTCTCCGTGAGGGACGCCCAACTTTCCTATCTCGAGAGTTCCTCGATGAATAAGCAACCGCGGAGCACGAGCTTCGCTTCGATGCCCGGAGTCGCGTCTCCATTGTAGAAAAACTCGTCCTCTGTGTGTTTATCGTACAGAATGAGGAGCTAGTAGAAATATCGAGGAATATTCATCGTTTCGAATTGGAAATTTATATAGACTGAAACGTTAAAGGCAATTATCGAGAAACGTTGATAATATAAATGGAAATTTATATAGATCGTTTGAATTTTTCAAGGCAATTATCGTAGAATGTTGATAATTCCAGTGGAAATTTATATAGGAATGTTGATAATTTCAATGAAAATTGTAATTGGCGAAAGAGTCAAAGAAAGATCACGAGAACGGTATTCTACTACCTCATTCTCTACGAAGTAAATTCTTTCCTCCGGATTGTTGAAAATCGTGTCGAACCCTAAACCTTTCGATATCGTTATTATTAGGAAAGTATTAACGGAAGGTCTTTGTGTTATAACCCTTGTGGTTACCCCCGACCTAAGGGCTCCTTATGGATGACGCACGACCGATGGTTGGGACGACGAAGAACGAAATATTCCTACGATATCGTCTCGTCCCTTAAGAAACGAAAATTCGTTCCTCTCTTTTCTCCCGAGCTGAAAATTGTGATTGTCGATGGTTAATTCGTCCGAAGAAGGGCTCGTGACGCAAGCGAGGCTAATTTGCATCGTTGCTGGTCCTCGAGGGCACGCGCTCTCCTTGAACGAATGGCCGAGCCACCGAGAGATCGTCCGACTTTCGTGAACGTTCAATGGCGCAAGCTGCCACCGGGAACGCGATGGAAAAGTGTTTTGTCATTTTTATAAGGGAGACAATGGAGGTGACACGAGGGGTAGACCGACGGACGGTCGCGGCTTTGTGGGCTCCTGAAGGACCCTACCTGGTCCACGTGGGTGGTCTCGCCGTCTTCCCTCGTATTATTAACACCGATGATAACTCGTCGGCACACACGGAAGGTATACCACCCTTCTTCCTCTCCTTCCGTTTTTTTTTTGAACCTTTTCTTTCCTCTTTTCACCGTTTCTCTCTTTCTCTTTCTTTGATCTTCTCACTTGCGTCGAACGACGCAAAACTTGCGTAGGTGGGATCGAGGGAACATTTGCGCGAGCTCTGTCGAAAAATTTTATCGACGTATCGACGAACTTTTTCTACGGGGAGATAAGACGTAGTCGAACTTGACCCTCGATGGGTGGTTGAAATTGAAAATTTCATATAGAAAAATATGGAGAATTTGTTGAAATTCAAAACGTATTTCGTTCTGTGAATGAAGCGTTTTTCGTAATAGAACGAGTCAATTTTATCGGTGTGTCGTCGAACTTTTTCTACGGGGAGATAAGACGTAGCCGAACTTGGCCCCGATGGATGGTTGAAATTGAAAATTTGTTATAGAAAAATATGGAGAATCTGTTGGAATTCAAAACGTACTTTCTACTGTGAATGAATGGCTGAAATTGAAAATTAAATACAGGAAAATTAACAGTACATATACAGAAAATTAACGAGTGCAGTAAGATCGAAGCAATCTTCGATTCGATTCAGCCACGCCGCTAAATGTGACACCGTTTTCAAATTATTCCGCCATTGTCGTACGATTGACAAATCGCCCACTTCTCTCTGCTATGGTACAGAAACCATGAATAACTTATTTGTCATTGGAAAGTAGGTTTGCTTCCTTCGAAGAGAGAAAAAACCTCTGAATTAATCGACGGAATATTTTATCGATACCATCGTCACGTTCCGTCATTCAAAATATTTCCTATTAATATTACATGTTTTACTAAAAGAGTAACAATATTTTCTATCCCTAATCTCTTCCCCTATCGAAATATTTTCCCAACGCGTGACGAACAAACTCGAAAGTCACTCCGTCATCCAAAGTACTTCCAATTAATCTCACACATTCTACTAAAAGAGAGACGATGTTTTCTATCCCTAATCTCTTCCTCTATCGAAATATTTTGCCAAAGCGAAACGCTCGGGAAATCTTGCGAAACGATGAAAATTTGAAAATTTATGCCGTGACGCGCGAACTCGTCACCGAGGCGCATTTATTCATTCGCGTCGATAGCGGAGAATCGTTCGACCGAGCGATTTGTTTTTTCGGAAAAATTCCCCTCTCCTCGGAGAGGGGAAGAACGCGCGCGAAGAGGAAGGTGTAGGGCCAAAATCGTAGTCGGTATTTTTCAACGTGACCCGAGGCCGAAGAAAGCACCTGATTTTCTCGAGTGGGGAACTTCCTTCGCGGAAAACATTGACTTCTTGGCGGTACTTAGTTTGTTGTTGGTCAGGCGTTGAAACAACAAATCCCGAAGGAACGAAGGGACCTTCCTCGTACACGTGCGACAGGTATACGACGTGGCCTGGTCTATCCGGTCTTCTCGACACGGATGGATGGCCGCCCCAGTCGCTACCGTTCCTAGGCCTCCCCCAGATATTTTTCTACGCCGAACCTCCACGGATTTTTCCCTCGGTCTCGGAGCTTTCGCATGCGAGAAAAAGGCGGATCGACGTAAACAGGAACGAAGGAAGAAATAGTAGAGGAATTGAGCGATATTGTGAGGCTTCCCGAAATATTCTGTATAGATCCAACCTCGAAGGATCGGAAGCTTCGAGGACGGAATAGAAGAAAATTTCTCCTAGTGGCCGAATCTTCGTACGACGTACATTTAGCTGATAATTTGGTTGTAATCGTTATTATATAATAACAGTAGTGAAACAATAGTAATGATGGTAAATTTGTAATTCGTAATTTGTGTAGGATAAAACGTAGTTCGAAGTTGATCGAACAATTTACAAAAATTCGGCTTACGATTCTTTTATTTTAACACTGAACGTACGAACTTACCAAACGACCCTTTTAAACATTTATTTTAGTTGTTTATATCGCTTATAAAAATGGAAATATATGTTTGACTATTTTATTAGTTTTTTTTTAGTTTTTATTTATTTTATCTGTATGCGTTGTAAATTATTTTCTTCGATAAATTAACAATTTTTTTTTAAAATCAACGTTAGACACACTTCGTAGGATACGACGACGTTTTATAATAGTCGAATTAATTATAAAAAGGTACGTTCGTGAATTTTTCTTAAAAGTACGACGTTGGAACGTCGATATTCGCGTGTCTGCGTGTCGACGGATTATCCGAGAGTCCACGACGTCAGCTATTTTCACGGAACGAACGCGCTACTTACGTTAGATTAGTTAAACGGCTTCGTGGAACCACCTCGAATTTCTAAACCGAACCAAACAACGGACGTCGAGTTCCTAATTCGATCGACGGATGTTTTAAATCCGCGCGAGGTGAACGGTAACCGACGTTGATTTCGTAAACCATAGTCACAACATTTACGCGAGACAAGGGCGAAAAAATCGTTTTGGAGAGCGTTAAGCGGCTGTTATCCCTCTTAGAGACGGAAGCGGCCCAATTTCCCGTGGAAAATCTTCGACCTGAAAAGACGAGCTTATCCAACTTTCACGAGACTCGAGGATTCTCGTCTCGAAGAATTTCTTCCCGATAAACGAATCGACAGTCGAGAAAAAAAGATTCGAAAGGACGACGTTAAAAGAACTCGACGAATTTCCGTCCCTTCCGGCACCTATGGATTATTGGGTATTGATTAATCATTAATTAATAAAATTATAGATTGTTCTATAAATTCTTCTTTCATATTATAATTTTATAATCGTTTCTTCGTGACAAATGTTTCGGAAGAACGCGTTTCATTAAAAATGAAAAACACACGCTAAAGATATACGCGTCTTTCAACGTAGAACGACCATAACCTTGAAACTTCTCAAACGTCGAGTTTTGATCAACCAAATTGTCGATCAACAGCGATAAAACACGAGTTAGAAGAAGGTAGGCAAGTCCAAAGTGGATTAGCAATTTTAAATCGCAAGAAAAGTATCGAAATTCGGTCGAAGTCCAGTTAAAGTCCAGTCGATTTCGGGAGGCGATAAAAATATCTCCGTCTCGATCGGTGACGTCGTTAAAAGACCGATCGACGTGACGCATTCGAGCGATAACGGACGTCGATCTTTGCCTCGAACGGCGCGTACGGGACGTGCGAAACGACGCTCGACGGGTCTATTATTTTTTCTCCGACGGTTAGGGCAGAAGGGGTGGCGCGGCTGCGCGCGCGTCGACCACCGAAGATAGGCCACTCGACGATTCGGGGGTCGCAAATCTGGGGAAAGCAGGCCGAGGCACGCACAGCACGTGACTACGGTACGTCTGCGGTACGTCGGCCACGATAAAGCACACACGAAACATCGCTTTTTAAGTGACTCAATATCATCGACGTCGTCGGTGCATATGGATGATATCCGGGAAGGGGACGGAGGGAGGGTCGCGAAAAAGAGAGTCGATTACAGAGGCACTCGATCGATTTCTTCCCCGAGGACTTGCCCGGAAGAAATCGGGAAGGAAGAGAAACGGAAGGCATCCTTTCGAGCTTCCAGGCATGGATTTCGAGTGACTCGAGTAATCGAGTAACTCGGAGTAACGGAGTAATTCGAGTAGTTAAGTAACTTGGAGTAGCGAGGTAATTCGAATAGTCGAGTAAATTCGAGTAATGAAGTCATTTAAGTAGTCGAGTAACTTGGAGTAACGGAGTAATTCGAGTAGTCGAGTAACTTGGAGTAACGAAGTAATTCGAGCAGTCGAGTAACTTGGAGAAGCGAAGTAATTCGAGTAGTTGAGTAACTCGGAGTAACGGAGTAACTTTGAGCAGCGAAGTAATTGGAGTAATCGAGTAAATTGGAGTAACGGAGTAATTCGAGTAGTTGAGTAACTCGGAGTAACTTTGAGTAGTGAAGTAATTTGAGTAGCTGAGTAAATTGGAGTAACGAAGTAATTCGAGTAGTCGAGTAACTTAAAGTAACGAAGTAATTGGAGCAATTGAGGAGTAACTTGGAGTAATGTACGAATCGACAGTTTCCGAGCGATCTCTGAGAAAATATTTGATCTTTCCGGTAACCGTTAAGAGGCAAAGATTTTCAGGTTGGTGGCACATAATACGTTGTTTTTGACCTGACCGTCGACAGAAATGACAAGAAACGTAAGATGTGGATCTCTTGATGGTAATGGTACCATATTTGATATCGATTTAAGACCTATCGATTATTACTCGATAATTAGTGTAAACTGCAATGTTTCACCACACGCCATTCGCCAGACGCCGTCTCTTGAAATATCTCTTACCTAAAAAACAAATCCATTCTTTCGTGGACACAAATACTCGAACGGATTAATGAAAATCCTGCCGTAATCGAAGATACGATCGTTGCATGATTGTTTCGATAATCTTCGACTCCTTAGCCTTTTCTCGGTTATGAGCATAAATCATACGTCGCGCGTGACTCAACTTTTTATCGCTATCGCATTAAGATACGGGTAACGATACCAATCTGCAAGGATTTTCGGCTGGTCTACCGATTTTCTGATAACGCCGTATTCGACTTCGTGCTGAATTTAGGTATTGTATAATAAATACAAAGAAGCAGCGTCGCCTTACCTAACGAACTTCGCCGCATGAATTTTAGCTCGAAAGTGACTTTCAAGACGATCGAATTATCTCGCCCGTATTTAACGTACGTAAAATTCATCGACAAACGATTCCTTTCCACGACGCTCCCCGAGAGATCCTCGAAATATTACCGGTTTTTCGTTCGAGCAAAATATCGAGTACTTCAAAAAAAAAAGACAAACCAAAACAAAAGGAAATCCGTTTCCTTCCTTTTTCTTGCACGTTGCGGTTAAACGTAATATCGGCCTTTGAAACAGCCGATCCTTGATCTTTTCCAAAAAAAGATCCTTCCAGCGATTCTCCTGGAAAGATGGTTCGCGACGAGTCAACTGTTCAACGAAAAATAATCGCACAAACACGTTTAAAGATCCTTTGGGAACTTTATTGCTTGCGATCAGGATTTTCTTTCTTCCTTTTCCAATCGATTATTATTAACGCGTAAAAGAGCGAAAAAATCGCCATGTTCCGGCCCGAACGCACCGACAAGAAAATTTACCGCTTGCGATCAGCATTTTCTTTCTTCCTTTTCCTCTCGATTTTGGATAGGAGCGCGGAAGATTTTTCCTCCCTTTTGCCAAACCGAAAAGGAACTCTTCCTACGGTACATGTAAAAGCACGTACGGTTCGGGATCGATTGTGCAAACAGAACCGCCATCCTCCTTTCCTTCCCCTTCACCGCACCTGCACGTCCTGTCGAACTTCTCTCTTTCTTTCTTTCTTTCTTCCTTTTATCTTTGTGTCGATATACGTATATACGTGTATTGCCTCTCTCTCTCTCTTCCTTTCACTCACTCCCGTCCGCACTCCCCCGTATCCTCGTTAAATTTCCGCTTCGTCGTATTCGCGCAAACGTTATAAAAGGTAAAACTTGTAAGCAAGCCGTCGTCGCGTCCGCGAAAAAATTCTTTACTCCTATTGAGAGTTAAATCGCGCTAATACGCGCCGACGGGACGGGAATTTGTCGCTCGTATCGCTTCGAGAGGCTTCCGATGCGCTTAGAAACGGAAGAATCTGGGCGTCGGGCGGCGTAACGAGGGTGCGAAAACGACGCGACGGATCGTAAAAAAAAAAAGAGTAAAATCGCTGGGAATTACGGCGCCTCTGTTAATTTCGGGTAACGAGAGCGCAACGAGCATCGCGCGCTAATTATCATCGGATTCGTTAATTCAAAAATCACGAGGCGAAATCGCGAGTCCGCCTAGCGTTAAAATAATACGGCGAGCTACTCGATATTCAGTCGGAAAATTTTTAATCGGCCACCTACGTCGTACTCGTTCATTCCCGATTGCGTTATAAACGCGACGAGCGACGCGGGAAATTACATCAATTTTTACGTCGCGCGTTCGCCGTCGACCCCGTGACGTTTTCATTATTCGTAATCGATCGACAACGTCGTTCCTGCGGACCGTAAACACGTCGACGGCGGGATAAGTTAATTCTCGTTCGGTAATTTTCATCTGGAACGACGGCGATTTTCCCTTTTTCTCCTCACGACGAAGTACCCGAAATCGACTGTAACACGCTTTCGAGAAACGAGTCAAAGTAAAAGACGAGAGAAAAGACGGACGAGCGAAATCTCGTAGAAACAATTTTTTCCTACGAGACTTTTTTTCACATCTGTCCTAGAAGATAAGTCGGAATAACAATCGAGAAAATGTTTTCATCGTTCCGAGAGACAAATAAAAATAAAAAACAAGAAGAAAACGGACGAACAAAATCTCGTAAAAACAATCGTTTCCCGACGCTGTCTATGCTGTTGTTGATCATCCTCCAAACGCACGGTAATTATCTTTCAATTTAGAATCGATCCTAGAGGATAATTCGGAATAACGATCGAGAAAATGTTTTAATTGATTCGAGAAACAAGTAAAAATAAAAGACTAGAAAATCTTGTAGAAACAGTCGTTTTGTGTCGTTGATCTTTCTCCGAATGAACGCGATACACGGTATTTATACTCCAATTCGGAATCGATCCTAGAAGATAAGTCGGAATAACAATCGAGAAAATGTTTTGATCGCTTCGAGAAACAAATAAAAATAAAAGAATAGAAAAAATACGGACGAACGGAATCTCGTAGAAACAATTTTTTCCTGTAGCTGTGCATGCTGTTGTTGATCTTCCAAATCCCAAAATCGACTGTAACGCACCTTCGAGAAACGAATAAAAAAATAAAAGACAAGAACAAGAACGAACGAACGGAATCCCGTTACAAAGAATCCTTTCCTATCGTCGTTACCAAGACACACGGTATGTATCTCTCCAATTCGAAATAACGATCACGATCTCTTTCTTCTCTCGACGAATTACCCAAAAGCTACTGTAACGCACTTTCAAGAAACAAATTAATCCCGTTACGAACAATCTTTTCTTGTCTCCGTTAATGCTGTTGTTATCGATCTACCTCCGAATACACGAGGTACACGATATTTATCTTTCCAATTCTGAATCGATCCTAGACATAATCCGGAATAACGATCGCAAAACGCGAGATAGCTCGAACAGCGGCAGGTCGACGATGCCGATTTCCGGCCAGTCGGTCCGAGAGAGACGCGGGGGCGTGCGCAAGCACAGAGAATGAAATTTTCACGGGGTTCTCGGGCGCGATCGATGAAAACGTTGGAAGAGGACAGTCGTACGCACGGACGAACGGACGAACGGACGAACAGACCGACATACAGACAGACAGACAGACAGACAGACAGGCAGGTGCTGGATGAGTCCGCGGATCAAAAGGGCTCGAATTAGCAGCGATTTCTCGGCTTGCCATCCACCCTCTCTCTCTAACACACACGCACGCATACACATACACCACCTTTACTCACTCACCGACTCCCGTCTCTCTTTACACGGACGTCGCGACGCTCAAGCCAGAGTCAATTTTAATAATTTCATGGCCGCGCAGAGAGGCGCATTCACGATGACTCGCACGGTTTTTCCACCGCCAGTTTCAATTATCAGAGGTCCTGCACTCCCATGAGCTAGCTCCTCCTGCGTAATATCGATCGTCCTACGTACGTACGTATGGTACATACGGTAGACGGCTAGCTAGGTAGATGGATGGTTAGAAAGGTAGTTAGACGGATACGTAGGTAACTTCGACGTGACCATTGTGCTACAGGAAATGGAGAAGCGGAGAGTTAATGGGCACCTCGAAGAATTACTTTAAAAAAGAAAGAAACCGACCTAATCACATCGGCTGATAAGTTCCCGGTCTAAAACTAATGCCCGATAATGCCAAATAACGATTGGCCAAAACAACGTTATGGACTTTTTTGATGTCTTCTGATGTAACCACTTCTTTTAGGCCACCAGAGCGTGCCGCATCATCGGTGTTCGTACGACCGCGTTTACATTCAGCAAACCAGCCAATAATGGTCGATTTTCATGGTGCAGAGTCCGGATAACACTTATCGAGCCAATCTTTCGTGTCAACGGTATTTTTTCACATGAGAAAGCAATGTTTCATCGACACACGAAAATCTTTTATTTCGCTAAAACAACTGCCACTTTTGAAATTTTGACGACTATCTTTCGAAGGTTAGCACTTTCTAAAAAAAAATAGCATGTGTCTGTCAGACCGGAAACTTATCGCAATACGCAAAGTATCAGTTGCTGAAAAAAGAAATTTCTTCAATCAAATATTTTAGAAAATGTATTATTAGACTCACCGGAGACCCGATCAATCACCATCTTCCCAGTGGACCACCCGGAAGATCTGTCGATCGGAAGTTCTCTGATAATTCTCCAAATTCACCACCGACTGTTCCGAAAGGCGTCGCGCGTTGTCGGGGCGAAATTTCGCAAGTTGCTCGCAGAAAAGCGAAACAGGAAGGAAACGAAGAAGAGAAAGAAGCAGGGCAGGGAAGGCAGATGGAAAAGGAGAAGCTCCGGAAGACAAAGGAAATATCGCGGCGATTTGTATACCGTTTGGATTACCTAGCGTCTCGCTGAGCGTTCTCGTGGTACCGCAATAAAAACGACTAGCGAGTATGTACCTGAGCCGGGTACCAGGGACCTATTTTTTCGTCCCTAAGAGATAGGAGGAGCGCGCGCGCAAAGCCTCGTGCGGCCCAACGTGCAAACGGAAAACTTTGGTATCGCAAACGCCGCCGTCGTAAAACGATAATCGATTTACGACGCGCGGCACTTTTCGCTTGGGCTCTTTCGGAAAGCACAGAAAGGATCCTGCGAGGCGTAAAGCCGCGACCAAGTGCGAGACGGAGCCGGGGAAACTCGAAAGGTTCCCAAGGATAGGAGGAGAACGAATGCCGCCGTGGCACGATTCGACCGTACGGGAAATGTAGGGGAAAAATTCTAATCTTATCTCTTCTTCGCGACGTCGCTAATTGTTTACTCGCAAGGAACGTCGTCCGATAGGGTGCGTCGGGAATCGTACGTTTTTGGAAATTCGTCAAAATCGATAGTCAGCCGCTGAACTTAATTGAGACGATTTTAAAATATTAAGTTGTTCGGAAAGTCGTTTTGTCTTTTTTTCTTTTCTTTTCTTTCGTGTTGTTTTTATGAAAAACTATTGGGAAAAACGAAATGATTTTCCGGACATCCCTATAGGCGACGTTTTATTATGTCGCCATTTTGTCGCTATCCTGCATTTTATTATCGTACTTTCTACATATATCTTTTCTACAAACCGACACGTTGAATCGTAATATCTTCCCATAGAAATGTTTTCATTTTGATAGAATATGAAAAGAGATTTCGAGTTGATCGAATTTCTTTCCTACGTTTCATATATTTTTTTTAAAGGATCTCATTGTTAGAAATAATTTCGAAAAACGTAAAACTATGACTAAGAAAGTTTCTAATCTTATCTTTTTTCCTACAGTATCGCTAGTCGATTACTAGCAAAGGGCATTTAATATACAGGGTGACCAATGGGGATGTGTTGAAAGTTACGCCGTGCAACCTCTAAACATCGCAGAGCTTGAAAAATGCAGTCGCAGCATTCCTACATCTGTGTTAGAC